>JANAVB010036620.1:501968-768672 GCA_029216955.1 Iris pallida
AGATCTACAACTTCCACGTTGGAGTTGGGAGAAATTCGCGCAATAATTCAGTCAATTAGGACATATAACAGTTAGTAATAGTAAAATATGCATTATGCGGCCTATTCTGCGACATTCATGCAACTGCGACACCATATGCGCCTACTGCGACATGCGCCTACAGCGACATCATATTTTCAACTGCGACATGCGTCAACAGAGACATCATATGCGCCAACTACGATATGCGCCAACAGCGACATCATATTCGTCAACTGCGACATGCGTCAACAGAGACATCATATGCGCCAACTGCGACATGCGTCAACAGAGACATCATATACGCCAACTGCGACATGCGTCAACAGAGACATCATATGCGCCAACTGCGACATGCGCCAACAGCGACATCATATTCGTCAACTGCGACATGCGTCAACAGAGACATCGTATGCGCCAACTGCACATGCGCCAACAGCGATATCATATTCGTCAACTGCGACATGCGTCAACAGAGACATCATATGCGCCAACTGCGACATGCGCCAACACGACATCATATTCGTCAACTGCGACATGCGTCAACAGAGACATCATATGCGCCAACTGCGACATGATATGCGCCTTCCGCGACATGCGCTTCATTGCAACATGCGCCTCTGCGACATGCGCCTTCCGCGACATGCTGTTCATGCTGCAGATGAACATAGAAATGACCAGAAATTGTTTTGGCCATAACTTCCTCATCCGAAGTCGAAATCAAGCGAAACAAAAGCCAAAACTGAAGGAAATTGAATTCTCTACAACATAGAAACACTAGTTTTCGAAAATAACCAAGTTTTAGAGATCAAAACCAAGAAAAACCGAAAAGTTTACAAACTTAGATCTACAAGAATCTATCCATCAAATCCAAAAATGTCAAGTTCTAAAGAGGCTTAGAATCAAGTAAGGAAGAGAATGAAACAATAAAACTTGAGATCCATCATGAAGCAAGTTTGCACTTGCCTAAGCTCTCTCTCTCTCTCCCTCTTCCTGGTAGGTGAAGAAGTAAATGGTGGAGAAGAAGAAATGAAGAGAGAGAAGAGGAGTGGGCTAATAAAGGGAAGATGGTGGTGGTAGGTGGGGTTTTCTTTTGGTTCATGTTGAACCCAAAGCAAACCAAACCTAGCCGAACCAACCCAAAATAAACCGAGCCAAGCCAAGAGATATGCAAATATAAGAAAAACGTACACGTATTCCAAGGTACGTAATACGAACTACAGGCATTACAACTCTACCCACCTTAAAAGAATTTCGTCCTCGGAATTTAATCAAGAGGCTAGAATTGCAGGGACAAGCTATACTAATCACAGGCAAGCTATAACTAGGCAATCATTCAAGCAATCATTTGTGCAAGCAAGGAAGCTAAGGGTGTAAGGCATAAGAAGGACATTATACCTTACGAGTCAAACAGGTCAGGATATCGCGATCGGATATCATCCTCACGCTCCCACGTTGACTCACCCAAAGAGTGATGACCCCAAGCAACTCGGACTAACTTGATAGTCTTGTTCTTGAGTGTCTTCTCTCTTCGGTCCAATATGGACACGGGCCTCTCCTCATACGAAAGGTTGGTACCAACAACCAATTCCGAATGATCCAGGATGTGGCTCGGGTCTGGGATATACCGTCGTAATTGGGATACATGGAACACATCATGCACCTCACGTAGCACGATGGAAGAGCGAGACGATAGGACACATCACCTACTCGCTCCAGAATATCGAACGGCCCTATACCTAGGACTAAGCTTTCCTCGTACGCCGAAACGAATGACGCCGCGATTAGGCAAAATCCTCAGGAATACATGGTCGCCGACAGAAAACTCAAGAGGGCGCCAATGAGAATCGGCCCAATGACGCTGGCGATCTTGGGCAACTCGAAGATGATCTGACTCTTCTGACCACTTCTACGGTCTGAGCAATCATTTCCGGACCAAGCATCTGCCTCTCTCCAACATCATCCCAGGCTAGCGGGGATCGACACTTCCTACCATACAGTGCCTCGAACGGTGCCATCTGAATACTGGCCTGGAAACTATTATTGTACGAGAACTCCACCAGGTGCACATGATCTTCCCACGAACCACCAAAGTCGAGTGTACATGACCGCAACATATCTTCAAGAGTCTGGATCGTACGCTCCGACTGGCCATCTGTCTGCGGGTGATAAGCCGAACTGAACTGGAGGTGAGTTCCCAAACTTTCTTGCAAGCTACGCCAAAAGTGCAACGTAAATCTTGAATCTCTATCTGAAGTGATACTGACTGGTACACCGTGCAACCTGACAATCTGCCGGAGATACATCTCCGCTAGCTGAGCCGTCGACTGACCAACTCTGAACGGAAGAAAGTGAGCCACCTTCGTGAGCCTGTCTACGACAACCCAAATAGCGTCTCTGCCTGCCGGGGATCTAGGCAATCCAGTCACAAAATCCATGGTTACATGCTCCCATTTCCACTCGGGAATCGACAATGGTTGAAGTAGTCCAGCTGGTCTCTGATGTTCAGCCTTAACTTGTTGGCAGACTAAACAACAAGAGACAAACCGGGCTATCTCCCTCTTCATGCCATTCCACCAAAAGTGCTGGCGGATATCACGGTACATCTTCGTGCCACCGGGATGAATGGAATACTGCGAACTGTGGGCCTCTGCCATGATCTCCTGTCTGATATCTCCACTGGGTACACAAAGACGCTTACATGTCGAAGTGTACCGTCTTCATGGATACATAACTCTGGTCTTCGTCCTGTCTCACACTCTGCTCTAAGTCGCTGAAGCTTGGAATCTGCCGACTGTGCCATTCGGATCCTCTTGACTATAGTGGACTGAACTTGCATGCTGGCCATCAATGCCACACTGGAAGGGAGGACAACTTCTATACCCATCTTCTGAAGATCGGCTAACAGCTCTGGTTGCGCTGTTAGGAAATAAACTCCGGCTCTCCTGCTCAATGCATCTGCAACGACGTTGGCCTTCCCAGGATGATACTGCAAGTTAACATCATAATCCACAAGCAGCTCCAGCCATCTCCTCTGACGCATGTTGAGATCCTTCTGGGTGAAAATACTTCAGGCTCTTGTGGTCGGTGAAATCTCCACCCTATCTCCGTATAGGTAGTGCCTCCACAACTTAAGTGCAAACACTACTGCTGCCAGCTCCAAGTCATGGTTCGGGTAATTCCTCTCATGATCACGAAGTTGTCGTGACGCATAAGCTATTACCTTCCCATGCTGCATCAGAACACATCCTAAACCTCTGCCCGAAGCATCACAATACACTGAGAATCCTCCAGTCCCATCTGGAAGCTGAGAATAGGAGCCGTCATCAAGCCTCGCTTCAACCTCTCAAAAGAATCCTGGCACTTGCTGTCCAAGCAAACTGCACATCCTTGCGGGTCAACTGGTCAATGGCGCTGAAATCCGAGCAAAGTCTGAAACAAATCGCCGTAGTAGTCGGCCAATCCAAGAAAACTACGGACTTCTGCCACCGTGCTAGGCACTGGCCATGTTTCAATGGCCACGATCTTCTGGGGATCCACTTCAACTCCTCCTCGGTGATGATATGACCCAAGTACGAAATGCGATCGAGCCAGAACTCGCATTTACTAAACTTGGCATACAACTGGTGCTCTCTGAGAATCTGGAGGACAACTCGGAGATGCTGCTCATGCTCCGCTTCACTCTTGCTGTAGACCAGGATGTCATCTAGGAACACAATCACGAACTGATCCAAATAAGGCATGAAGATGCGATTCATGAGGTCCATGAATACAGCCGGCGCATTGGTTGCTCCAAATGGCATCACAAGGAACTCCCAATGCCCATATCTAGATCTGAAAGCTGTCTTCGGGATGTCCTGCTCCTCTGACTCTGATCTGGTGGTATCCTGACCGCAAGTCGATCTTCGAGAATACTGCTTCCCCTTGAGTTGATCAAATAAGTCATCTATCCTCGGAAGAGGTATCTGTTCTTATTGTCACTGAGTTCAAGGTACGATAGTCAACACACAATCTGGACGTACCATCCTTCTTTTTCACAAGAAGCATCGGGGCTTCCCCAAGGCGATCCACTAGCACGAATGAATCCCTTGGTTCTAAGTTCTTCGATCATCTTGTACAATATCTAACTCTGACGGCCATCCTGTAGACTCTCTCTGACACGGGGGCTGTCCCGGGAATCAAGTCGATGGTAAACTCGATCTCTCGCTCTGGCGGCATCCCTGGAAGTCTTCGGGGAAAACATCTGGAAACTCTTCGACTACCCGAGGCAACTGTACTGCTGCTACCGCCATCCGCAACACTGGAGGAGAAGGTTCAACTTCGCCTCGGGAGAAAAAAAACTCCGGCTCGCCTGGAATGCTAAAAATAACCCTGCCAATGTGGCAGTCTATCCTAGCATATTGTCCCTCAACCAATCCATCCCTAAGACCACATCATAATCGGCATCGGAAACTCTATCAATCTAGCGGGGAATTCTCTACCACTAATACGATCCGATACGAGGAAAACACTCTATCTACTCCCACAAGTCCATTACCAGTAAGTATATTGAGCCTCACTGATAATGACTCGGGCTCCAATCCTACCCGTGTCGCAAATCGTGCAGACATAAATGAATGCGAGGCACCAGAATCAAATAATACTGAAGCTGGAAAGGTGTTGACGAGAATGGTACCTGCCACCACCTCACCTGGTGCTATTCCTTCTTCTCCTATGGTCAAAGCCAGCACTACCATGTCCCCTGGGTGCGGGTTCCCTCTGCTGAAAATTCCTCTGCCTGCTCTGGATCAGGCTTGGGCTTGGGCATACTGCTGCGGTCTCTGCTGCTGGAAAGCCTGGGCCTGCATCGGCAATGGCCTAGGGAACGGGTACTGCAGCTGCTGCTGGACTGGTGCTGGTCCTCTAACTGAAGGACTAGAGAAAGCGGATGAACTCCCCCTGTTCGGGCAGTTCCCAACCCTGTGGTCTGGGGACCACAAACCAAACACAAACCCTGTGCTCTACGACACTCTGACACCACATGCCCTGGCTTCCCGCAGTGTGAACATCCCACTGCGGAAGACTGCTTCTGCTTCTGCTGCTGAGGGTACATCGGGTGGAATGCTGAACCGACGTCACTAGGCCGCCCGCCTCGGAGCTCCAATGGTCAAAGCCCTGGCCGCTGGGGCTAGTGCTGAAGACTGATTCATCTGACCATGAGATCGCTTCCGACCTCCGGTCCTATCCACGATCCTCTGGGATGTATACTCATGCCTCCTAGCTGCCCTCAAGACTGCATCAAAAGTCTGATGCTCAAGCTGCTCCACCGCCAACAAAATCTCTAGGTGGAGCCCCTGTTGGAACCGCTGGGCTCTATCGAACTCGGTCGCCACCAAGGTGGGAGCAAACCGACTAAGCCTGGAGAACTCGGCCGCATATCCATCGACCGTCCTGCCTATCTGCTTCAGATTGGTAAACCTCGTCTGTAGATCATACCGAGCTACAGCATCAAAATACTTGGTCTGGAATCTCTCTCTGAATACTGCCCATGAAATAGGGGCCACTAATCCATCGGCCTGCGCTGCCCACCAGCTGCGGGCAAGATCCAATAGCTGCAGGCGCACCACGGCCACCTTCTCGTTCTCTGGAGTCCTGGCTGCTTCTAGAATCACCTCTGTGTCCTGAAGCCATGCATCTGCAGCGATCGCATCTTCACTGCCGTCGAAGAGGGTTCAAGCGCTTGAAGCTGTTGGCCGCGCTATTACCCTGATGACCTCCTCTGGTCAAGGAATCTGCCACCGTCTGGTGCAAGGCATCTCCGCGACGATCCTGGGAAGCTAATAGGGACCTGATGAGACCCACCAAAGTGCCATCATCAGGCTCTGCAGGCTGGACGGGCTGAACTGGTGGTTCTCCTTCGGTAGGCATGACTCTGGAGGCTACTCCTGAATGTTGGACTTGATCTCCAGGTTGCTGCTGGTCCGCTGGAGGTGCTCCGCCTTGCTGATCGGCAGGTCCAGGAACAATGTCGCTGAAGAAGACGACATAGGGAACAATAAGAAAGGACCAGGATAGATCAACGATACAGGCATGTGATCAGGTCAAGATTCTCAGGGATTTGAAAGATACGCAGAGATCAAGGGCGAATACTGATTGAGACATCTATTCGGTAAACCCTCACATATCTTGAATTACAAGACCTGCATGGGCCACCACTAAAACCATGTCACGCCCCAGAACCAGAATACTGGAGAGCGGGGGCAGACATAGCCAGCTACGTATAATGAAATGGAATCCACGTCACTATACGGTCATGGCTGTCTAGATATATGAGGGTTTAACTACAAGCCATCAGTCTCCTATGGTCAAGAACAAGCCTATTGTCTCAATCTCAAGCAATGTAATAACAGTACAAGATGTCAGAACACCAAATATACAATAGTAAGGCGTCCCATACATTACATATTCGGATGATCATGAAGCTAGTCGTACAAAATGTCAGGACTAGCAAGAGTTTTAGTCAATACATGATCAACCCTAGGATTTGTCAATCATGTTACAGCCCGTAGGCAGACAGTAAATAAAGGTACGATACGAGCTAACACGTGCTCGCGGCTAAACGCCTCAAAAGAATAATTTTACAAATAGAGTGGGAGGACAAAAGAACCCACTCATTGCCCTGATTACGCCTTGTGGTCACCATCGGGCTGGAAGACAGGTGGATCCTCTGTTGCTGCTCCGATATCTGGCCACACAAAACCAGTTGGGTCAGACCCCAGAAAGAGCAAGTGCCACAAAGGAGGCTTCACTTAGGAACTAAAACCGGCATATCACAAATAAATAGTTAAGGTGATTAATAGATACTGATAATAACTGAGATAATCAATATATATACTGAGCACGGAGAAACCATTCAAGTAGCCAGACTGCAACCCTTAAACCAAACAAGGACCGGGTTGCAATCCTTCGCCTGAATAGAAACCCGCCTCAATTACTATTGATAAGGTAACAAGACAATAAATGAAGAGAGGACACAGAACTGCTCTGGAAGCCAGGTTACAACCCTTAAACCAAACAAGGACCGGGGTTGTAACCCTTCGCCTGAACAGAACTGGACCCCTGATCTTTATTGTTAAGGCCAGTATAAATAATCATGGTATTAAGTAAGGTAAAACATGACGAACATGGCATGGGATTGCATTAAGATAATAAACGACGAGAGGACACAGAACTGCTCCAGGAGCCAGGTTACAACCCTTAAACCAAACAAGGACCGGGTTGTAACCCTTCGCCTGAACAGAACTGGACCCCTGATCTTTATTGTTAAGGCGGGCACAATAAGCAGGACGATATATGATAATAACCATGGAACTATTCAGATAGCCAAGTTACAACCCTTAAACCAAACAAGGACCGGGGTTGTAACCCTTCATCTGAACAGAACTTGGTATCCCATCATTTATCGATACAAAAATCATGTCCTGATACAATCTTGTACAGGATCAGGATAAGACTAAGCTGGAATAAACTCCATCCAATCAATCATGGCCAATCAAGAGTACGGCTTGATACTTTTAACTAACTAGGGTTATCACAGGCCTAGTTACTAGCAAGATGCAATAGATTATCCCAACAGCCACAAGCCCTGCAGACCATCCGGTTATCCAGGTCGAATGTCCATTTAGGAAGAATGCAACACATGACTGTGTGCTGGAAATGTGCCCTACTCGTCGGTAGGCTACAAGTCCACTGAATGCGCCCAGATAACGGGATTGCTTGTAGCTGGGAATCTCTTCATGACTACTGAATCATTCTAGTTAATTAGCCTTAGTCGATTTCAGTAGGTCCCCCTGACCGTGGTACTCAGGGGTCCCCATCCTAGACATGATGCAAGACAGTACTAGTTTATTTGTACAAACACAATCGTCCACGGTGTCCAGGTTATTCACACTTGTCATGTCAGGCTAGCTGTCGTAACAGCATGCCGAGATATATCATGTCAGTTTACTTGTCAAGAGTGCGCCACAGCGGGCCACTATCGTGTTCTATTCTTACCATATTATGAACGAGAGGAACTTGCATAAAATAACTAGAGACATATTCTTGCTGCTAAGGAAAAGATCTACAACTTCCACGTTGGGAGTTGGGAGAAATTCGAGCAATAATTCAGTCAATTAGGACATATAACAGTTAGTAATAGTCAAAATATGCATTATGCGGCCTATTCTGCGACATGCATGCAACTGCGACACCATATGCGCCTACTGCGACATGCGCCTACAGCGACATCATATTCGTCAACTGCGACATGCGTCAACAGAGACATCATATGCGCCAACTGCGATATGCGCCAACGCGACATCATATTCGTCAACTGCGACATGCGTCAACAGAGACATCATATGCGCCAACTGCGACATGCGCAACAGCGACATCATATGCGCAACTGCGACATGCGTCAACAGAGACATCATATGCGCCAACTGCGACATGCGCCAACAGCGACACATATTCGTCAACTGCGACATGCGTCAACAGAGACATCGTATGCGCCAACTGCGACATGCGCCAACAGCGACATCATATTCGTCAACTGCGACATGCGTCAACAGAGACATCATATGCGCCAACTGCGACATGCGCCAACAGCGACATCACATTCGTCAACTGCGACATGCGTCAACAGAGACATCATATGCGCCAACTGCGACATGATATGCGCCTTCCGCGACATGCGCTTCATTGCAACATGCGCCTCTGCGACATGCGCCTTCCGCGACATGCTGTTCATGCTGCAGATGAACATAGAAATGACCAGAAATTATTTTGGCCATAACTTCCTCATCCGAAGTCGAAATCAAGCGAAACAAAAGCCAAAACTGAAGGAAATTGAATTCTCTACAACATAGAAACACTAGTTTTCGAAAATAACCAAGTTTTAGAGATCAAAACTAAGAAAAACCAAAAAGTTTACAAACTTAGATCTACAAGAATCTATCCATCAAATCCAAAATGTCAAGTTCTAAAGAGGCTTAGAATCAAGTAAGGAAGAGAATGAAACAATAAACTTGAGATCCATCATGAAACAAGTTTGCACTTGCCTAAGCTCTCTCTCTCTCCCTCTTCCTGGTAGGTGAAGAAGTAAATGGTGGAGAAGAAGAAATAATAAAGAGAGAGAAAGAGGAGTGGGCTAATAAAGGGAGATGGTGGTGGTAGGTGGGGGTTTTCTTTTGGTTCATGTTGAACCCAAAAGCAAACCAAACCTAGCCGAACCAACCCAAAATAAACCGAGCCAAGCCAAGAGATATGCAAATATAAGAAAAATACGTACACGTATTCCAAGGTACATAATACGAACTACAGACATTACACTCCAGTTGGTGCATAGATATTGATTATGCCAAACTTGTTTATTAAGGAATCAAAAGTCTGTCTAAGTAGCCCTTTGATTAAGACATCTGTAATTTATTGAGTTGGTGGCAAAAAAGGAATGCAAATAACTCCGCCTTCGAGTTTCTCTTTCATAAAGTGTCTATCAACATCGACATGCTTTATTTGTTATGTTGATCATGATTTTTACAATGTTAATTGCTTTATTATCAGAAAACAGCTTCATAGGAGATTCAACTGACATGCCAGGTTCCTCCAGAACTTGTTTTAACCAGATTATTTCATACATGCCATCGCCCTGTATTCCACTTCTGCACTGCTCATAGCTACCACATGTAGAAGCATGGAAAATACGAAAACCAAGCGCCCTACAAACTCTACACAGGCCAGCTCACGTGCCCTAAAGATCGCACGCTTAAGTATCATACGCCTAAGCTTCAGGAAAAGCCAAAGCTATACGCCAACTTAGCCATAAGTGTCACGACCCGATACCCAAATTGTTGGGCCGGGCCGAGCCATGTCCAGCCTACGCTTGGTTAAAGCGCAGTAAGCTGTTCTAGAATAAACAATAAAGGATCTAAGTAGCTAACAGTTCTATAATCACATTTAAGGTTCATCACAACACAGCATCTATAAGCGAAGGTAAACAAACACATATTTAATAATACACTTCCAAGGTATCTAACTGGAGACAAAGTCCAGTATCCAAATATAAGTACAGACAAAGTCTAAGTCTCAAAACACAAGAAAGATAACTAAGCAAGGTTCCCCGCTGGGACCTCTTCTGGAGCTAAGGCCAGGTCCTCAAAATCAGTGCCATAATATGTAACACATAGCGTTTCCTCCTCAAAAAGTATACCTACAACGTTATTCTGTCATGACGGGAGCAAGTACAACCTCTACTACTAAAATACTGAACATATAATGAAAGAGATGTACAACAGGAATCATAGTGTGATAAGTCTATAAAACAGAAAATACTGGAAAACATGGCCTCATGGTACAACTGGGATCACAGTATCATGGTAACATAGGGAACATGGCATATCATGGTTTAATTGGTTCTTTTTAGAAATGACAAATATAGTTTAAAATTTAAAACTGTAGTATGTACGTGAATCGGTCAATAGGTGAATAGGATGTACAGCGGTACATATCAATTTTCTGATGTGCACATACGTACACATAACGGCATCGGTGTATATCCATACACAAACGCGGGACCAGAACATACGGCAAGGTCACATATAGAATGGCACCGAGCGCGGTAAGTACATACGGAGAAGGGGGTCATGTTCACGTACAATACTAACAGTTTTCCCTTAACCCGTTATTTAAACATGTGAGAGATACGAGAACCGTAAAATATGTGGGAGATACTGGGAGCAGTATAAGCATGGCAGGTACTGGGAGCAGTATAAAACGTGTGAATACTCAGAGCCGTATAAAGCATAGTGAAACATGTGCTGAGAACCAGTAAGAAGCATGTGAAGATATGATAACTGTCCTAAGCATGGTAGGGACCAATTTAATATAACATGTGAAGATTTAATTTGCAGTTATTCAGAAAGCAGTATTTTAACAGGGTTAATACATGTTCTAGCATTAAAAGACAGTAAATGAGTGTAGATATACTTGCCTGGGATCCTGCTATCAATATGAATCAAGGCTAGGAGTGAAGCCACAGTCCTAAAGATGAGATAATACAATAGCTAATCAGGGTGAAAAGACATACTATAATGTCTAGGTCAACTAGGGCAAACTAAGGCAAACTGGGTCAGAGGTTGACTTATAGCTGACTTTGGTCAACTCCGGTCAATTTCTAAGAACAATGTAGGGTGACACTATATCCAAACTAACTTGCTAGGGTCTTTACACTAGTGTAGGAGGTGGTCCAATACTACAATAACTCAAAACAACACAAAAAGTTGCAAATCGTAATTATTCAATAAATAAATCAAATGAACATTGTGTTCCAACAATTTTTGAGATAGACAAAAAGCTTAATTTTATATAAAATAAAGTACCAAAATGATCCTTATTAATTATAGAAATTTATACTAATTTTTTGGAATTATAAACCTTCATAAGTATTTATTAAAAATCAACAAACATATGTATCCTGAAAATGAGCTCTGTTTTCCTATTTTTATAAAATACCAAAAGTACTTATTAAATGCTGAAAAAATTATAATAAATTAGCTAAATTAACATAGTATTTAAATACAATTTTTCCAGAATTTTTACAGCACTTAAAATACATGAAAAAAATGTAAAACAGCCTAACCGGATTATCCGGCGGATTTAGCGGATTATCGGCGGATTTTTCGTTCCGTCACAGCAAGTTTTGTGGTGAAAATTCGGATTTTCCGACGGATTTCCGCGGATTTCCGACGGATTTTCCGAACCGTCGCAGAAAGTTGATTTTTGAACTCAAAACTTGTTTCGGCCATAAAAACTTCGTTTTAAATCGAAATTCGGACTTTCAAAAGTCAAAATTGAATAGAATTGAATTTCCTACAACATGGAAGTATTAGTTTTCACAAATCAAAACATTTGATAGATCAAAACCTCAAAATACTCGAAAATCATATCTAGAAACTCAGATCTACGCAATACTATCGATCAAAACCAAAAGTGCCATATACTAAACATGTTAACAATTTAAAGAAGCAAATTATAGGCCAATAAAACTCTAGTTTCCATGGAAAACAAAAATAAAGTATGGTCATGTCACTTTGAGCAAGATACACTTGCCTAGGTTAAGCTCCAAGCCTAATCTTCTACTCCACCACCAAGAGGGGTACGAAACCACACTCTAGACCTCAAGGCCAAGCTCTTGGCAAGCTCCAAGGAAGAGAGAAGGAAAGAAGAAATGAAGAGATAGTGAAGAGAATGAAAAGAGAGAGGAGAGAGAAAGTGAAATGGTATATTAGAGGGGGGGAATTAATCTTAGCCGTCGGATCGTGATCCATGTGAAAATCTAAGTCAATGCTAACCATTCAAACAAAACCAAATATCCAATGGGTAATAGGGTGCATCTACACTATTCACGAAAATATCTAAACACTATTCCTCAAAATATCCAAAACACTATTCATCAAAATATCTAAAACACTATTCATCAAAATATCGAAAACACTATTCATGAAAATATCTGAAATCGAAAATATCTAAAATGTAGAAAATCTGTCTGGACGGTATGCCGTCGGTATACTGGCGGTATGCCGGCCAAGAAGAAAATTATAAGTTAGGAAACATTTTTAAATCATTATGAAAATCAAGAAAATACGAAACACACTACAAAATACGTATTTAAATTAATATAAAATACGTATCCGTATATAAATACCGATACTGTGAGAAAATATTTTATTCAGAAAAATAAAAATAAATCCTGAAATTCAGGGGGCTTACATCCTACCCACCTTACAAAAATTTCGTCCTCGAAATTAAAAATCACCCAATAGGTCAAACTATAACATGTAGCTGCTCTGGCTACGATACTCAATCTGCTACCCTTGTAATCATCTCTTACGTTTCTCTTTACAATCTTTTTGGTTCAGGTTCAACAAAGTCCTTCTATCATAAACTACATCATATATCCTTTAGAATCTTTCATACTAACATGAAACATTTATGTATACCCTAACATATAAGTCATTCTCTGGGTATATGTTCATAAGCAAACAATGCTTAATCATCAACTATATTTTCAACCTCAATTGTAAATACTGGATTTCCTTATCGTATCCTAAGTATCCATATTCTATCAATCCACAGTTCCTTTGCATTTTTTTGTCGTCGGTCCTTTCCTACAGTTTCTTCTTTGAAATTATACGTTCAATTCTTATCCATAGCGTAGAGCCTTCTTCTTTTTTACTTAATAACTCCTCCGAATATAAATCCTCAATTTCAAACTTCCGATTTATTAATTACCAAAGTACATATGTCTTTGCCTCGTTCCTTGTCTTTTTAACTGATATCTTTCCGATCTCGTACGTAATATGATAACTCATTCTAACTTATTCTATATCATTCCACATATCGATCTACCCTCTAATCACATGTAATTAGCTTATAGATAACCAATAATCACTTGGTCATCAAAGTCATTTAATGCTCAATCCTCAAATTCTAAGCACAAGATTTTAAATCCTCAATCCATAGTCATAACAATATAATATCTCATTTCTCCATCTTAGATACCCTATCATCAAGTCATACTATCAATACAATCGTTCTTAATAGTTTCCAAGTCTACTACGGTCAGTCACTCATACTTGTCCATAAACTTAATCTAACCAATCCCTAGGAAAAGTATTTATCTCAATCACACAATACATTTATAGTTATACTATAGAATCGGTTAACGAGGTTTGACTATTTCGGTCGTCTATCAAATAGAAGGTAACAAAGCCTAAGACTGGGTCAAGCAATCCATAACAGTGTCCAAACAAGTTAAAGGGTCAAGCAAGACAGGAAAGGTTATCGAAAAATCTCCAAGAATGGTACAAAGACAACGAGATGCATAACGAGAAAAATTATCCAAGAGGTTAACAAAGAAGAGTTTAGTCAAGTCATAGGTAAAATGGAACAAAAATAATTATGTCAAAAAAGATAACATGAAAGCAATCATATTGGAGAGCCCTAGAGAACCTGTAATCCTAGTTGTAGATGTAGATATGCACAGTTAATCAAGACGGGGAGGAATGATAACAAGAATTTATTCCTGCTCATTCGGTCATAATCAGAGGGGATCAAAATCTTAACGATATTGAAATTTGAGAAACAATTCAAGGATAAGGAATAAGTCAAATTTCCTTTATGATAGGAAAGTTAAAGACAAGTTTCATAAGGAAGTCAAGTTAATCATCTCTCTGATACTATCAAATTTATCTGATCATTAATTGCCATTCATACCTTTATCTCACAAGTCCAACGTGAAATTCAACATTTATATGACTACTACCAAAACTGTACCCTTCTATCATAAAGATTGAACATTAACATGTTTACCATAGGCCTAATTTCTAATTTCCATAAACATATAACTCAAAACTATCCCCTTAATCATCTTTAATTCCAAATTCTTCCACATTGTCATAAATTGATCTGAAACCTCTAAATCAAGTTTATGAAATCCTTGAACTTGTTCAAATCACGCTCCTCCAAATCGAATCTAATACTACTAGGCCTTACAAAATTTATTCTCCATTATAAAACCAGCTTTCATATTCTCTTTATCGTACACTTTCAAATATTATCCACCTTAAATACAAAGTCTCTTTTTTTTCTTTTTCTTTTTTTTTCTTTCTTTTTTTTCCAAAATCTCATATTCCTACGAAGATATCACTTGATAACAAAATATGCCTTCTGATCTAGATGATTTACGACACTTTCTTAACTTTTTCAAGGTGAAGAGATACAAGAATTTAAATGACTTAACAGTGTAGTTGACAGGAAAAGGTACAAGATAGATGATTGGTGAAATCGGGACATAGTTAATCAAGACGAAGAAAATAATGGTAAGGCGAGGAAATTATCATACGATGAGAAGGAAAGAAAGAATGACGAAACAAGAAATAATAGTAGGAATCATTCTTGTTCATTAGGTCAAAAGAAGTGAATCAATTTAAGATATGTTCTGATAACCATACACATCTATCTAAAATCATGTTGCCAGAATTTTCGCCACACCAGTATGCTTAGATACAATAAACGATAGAGTCATAACTATGGTATACATCCTATAATCATGTTATCTAGAATTCTCGCCACGCCAACCGGTATGGCTGCAAGAAAATCTAAATTCTATGAATAGAATAGTATATCCAAAATCAGGCTCTATGTTTTTGTCATACCAGCTATTATGGCTGCGATAAATTCTAAACTTCATAACTAAAGCAGACATTTACCTTATCAGGATATATAACAATTTAATCCACAAAATTTATCACGATGCAAGATCAAAGTCAACAACAAAAATCAGAAATTACATTCAACAACGAATTTAAGGAAGAACAAATAGAAATAAGTGAAAACAGATTTCTAGGTAAGATTAGAGTGAGATTAGAGTGAGATCCTCAGGGGTCATCCCAAGGTACAAACTTGGTCAAAATTGTAACCCACTGAAATACAAACAAGAGACTAAATACAGTTAACGGTCCTATGCTGTGACGAGTTCTCCTATGTTGTAATCCTAGCATTCCTCTAGGTGTTCTAAGCATCTTTCCTAATGTTGTCTAATTACCTTAAGTTCCTAATTGCAGGCATGCTTGGTACAATAACGTAACCAAACAATTTAGTCGAGACCTGCATGGGCCACCACTAAAAATATGTCACGACCCGATACCCAAATTGTTGGGCCGGGCCGAGCCATGTCCAGTCTACGCTTGGTTAAAGCGCAGTAAGCTGTTCTAGAATAAACAATAAAGGATCTAAGTAGCTAACAGTTCTATAATCACATTTAAGGTTCATCACAATACAGCATCTATAAGCGAAGGTAAACAAACACATATTTAATAATACACTTCCAAGGTATCTAACTGGAGACAAAGTCCAGTATCCAAATATAAGTACAGACAAAGTCTAAGTCTCAAAACACAAGAAAGATAACTAAGCAAGGTTCCCCGCTGGGGCCTCTTCTGGAGCTAAGGCCAGGTCCTCAAAATCAGTGCCATAATATGTAACACATAGCGTTTCCTCCTCAAAAAGTATACCTACAACGTTATCCTGTCAGGACGGGAGCAAGTACAACCTCTACTACTAAAATACTGAACATATAATGAAAGAGATGTACAACAGGAATCATTGTGTGATAAGTCTATAAAACAGAAAATACTGGAAAACATGGCCTCATGGTACAACTGGGATCACAGTATCATGGTAACATAGGGAACATGGCATATCATGGTTTAATTGGTTCTTTTTAGAAATGACAACATATAGTTTAAAAGTTTAAAACTGTAGTATGTACGTGAATCGGTCAATAGGTGAATAGGATGTACAGCGGTACATATCAATTTTCTGATGTGCACATACGTACACATAACGGCATCGGTGTATATCTATACACAAATGCGGGACCAGAACATACGGCAAGGTCACATATAGAATGGCACCGAGCGCGGTAAGTACATACGGAGAAGGGGGTCATGTTCACGTACAATACTAACAGTTTTCCCTTAACCCGTTATTTAAACATGTGAGAGATACGAGAACCGTAAAAATATGTGGGAGATACTGGGAGCAGTATAAGCATGGAAGGTACTGGGAGCAGTATAAAACATGTGAATACTCAGAGCCGTATAAAGCATAGTGAAACATGTGCTGAGAACCAGTAAGAAGCATGTGAAGATATGATAACTGTCCTAAGCATGGTAGGGACCAATTTAATGTAACATGTGAAGATTTAACTTGCAGTTATTCAGAAAGCAGTATTTTAATAGGGTTAATACATGTTCTAGCATTAAAAGACAGTAAATGAGTGTGTAGATGTACTTACCTGGGATCCTACTATCAATATGAATCAAGGCTCAGAGTGAAGCCACAGTCCTAAAGATGAGATAATACAATATTTAATCAGGATGAAAAGACATACTATAATGTCTAGGTCAACTAGGGCAAACTAAGGCAAACTGGGTCAGAGGTTGACTTATAGCTGACTTTGGTCAACTCCGGTCAATTTCCAAGTCCAATGTAGGGTGACACTATATCCAAACTAACTTTCTAGGGTCTTTACACTAGTGTAGGAGGTGGTCCAATACTACAATAACTCAAAACAACACAAAAAAGTTGCAAATCGTAATTATTCAATAAATAAATCAAATGAACATTGTGTTCCAACAATTTTTGAGATAGACAAAAAGCTTAATTTTATATAAAATAAAGTACCAAAATGATCCTTATTAATTATAGAAATTTATACTAATTTTTCTGGAATTTATAAACCTTCATAAGTATTTATTAAAAATCAACAAACATATGTATCCTGAAAATGAGCTCTGTTTTCCTATTTTTATAAAATACCAAAAGTACTTATTAAATGCTGAAAAAATTATAATAAATTAGCTAAATTAACATAGTATTTAAATACAATTTTTCTAGAATTTTTACAGCACTTAAAATACATGAAAAAAATGTAAAACAGCCTAACCGGATTATCCGGCGGATTTCAGCGGATTATCGGCGGATTTTCCGTTCCGTCACAGCAAGTTTTGTGGTGAAAATTCGGATTTTCCGACGGATTTCCGCGGATTTCCGACGGATTTTCCGAACCGTCGCAGAAAGTTGATTTTTGAACTCAAAACTTGTTTCGGCCATAAAAACTTCGTTTTAAATCGAAATTCGGACTTTCAAAAGTCAAAATTGAATAGAATTGAATTTCCTACAACATGGAAGTATTAGTTTTCACAAATCAAAACATTTGATAAATCAAAACCTCAAAATACTCGAAAATCATATCTAGAAACTCAGATCTACGCAATACTATCGATCAAAACCAAAAGTGCCATATACTAAACATGTTAACAATTTAAAGAAGCAAATTATAGGCCAATAAAACTCTCGTTTCCATGGAAAACAAAAATAAAGTATGGTCATGTCACTTTGAGCAAGATACACTTGCCTAGGTTAAGCTCCAAGCCTAATCTTCTACTCCACCACCAAGAGGGGTACGAAACCACACTCTAGACCTCAAGGCCAAGCTCTTGGCAAGCTCCAAGGAAGAGAGAAGGAAAGAAGAAATGAAGAGATAGTGAAGAGAATGAAAAGAGAGAGGAGAGAGAAAGTGAAATGGTATATATAGAGGGGGGGAATTAATCTTAGCCGTCGGATCGTGATCCATGTGAAAACTAAGTCAATCCTAACCATTCAAACAAAACCAAATATCCAATGGGTAATAGGGTGCATCTACACTATTCACGAAAATATCTAAACACTATTCCTCAAAATATCCAAAACACTATTCATCAAAATATCTAAAACACTATTCATCAAAATATCGAAAACACTATTCATGAAAATATCTGAAATCGAAAATATCTAAAATGTAGAAAATCTGTCTGGACGGTATGCCGTCGGTATACTGGCGGTATGCCGGCCAAGAAGAAAATCTATAAGTTAGGAAACATTTTTAAATCATTACAAAAATCAAGAAAATACGAAACACACTACAAAATACGTATTTAAATTAATATAAAATACGTATCCGTATATAAATACCGATACTGTGAGAAAATATTTTATTCAGAAAAATAAAAATAAACCCTGAAATTCAGGGGGCTTACAATAAGCCTAAAAGAGCCCCTTCAGCAAACAGAGCATTTAATGTTGACCTGACAACGGTGTCATTTGTCTGCTGAATGCTTCGAGCAGGGTGTTGTGTATGCCTCGAGCTCTGTGTAGTCAACGGCTACAAGAATAACGAGGAGTTGCCCTCTCTATGATCCCCTATGCCCATAAAATAAATTGTATTTGGCGTAGGGTAGTGCAAGCGTTGCTAAGCCTTCCACACTAAAAACAAAAAATGCTTCAAAATTCGAGCTGACAACTTACATAAGCGAAATGATTAAATTGTCAGAGATAGCTATGAAAATGCCACGTGGATCATATCCACCATGCCAAGTTCTTTCAGGATGTCACGCCCCAGTCCCAAAATCTCACGGGGCTAGCACGTGACTTGGCCAGCTGGCGCATACTCAAGGACAATCCATTCCATGGAAACCCTTCAAGTATGTACTTACGTTGTCTATAAATGTCTCAAATACCACGTGTAAGTCATTGGTATTTTCTATATCTCATCCACCATATATAAACAAAGAAATCCATAGGTGAATAAAGCACTGGAACAACTAACAAAACCAAAGTGTAACAAAGATAAATAAAATAAATAATGGTCCGGTGGAGACAAATCCACTACAAGTAGACTAATTATTGAAATAAGTAGAGAAAATAATGAAAAGAAGGGTCAGCCTCGCTCACACAAACTCGGGTGGATCGATCTCCTCGTGATCTGTAGTGGGTGCTCCCATGTCGGGTCCTGCTCCATAGATTTGTGGATAACCCTGCTCGTCTCTATTTGGAGAAAAGTCTAGATCCTTAGAGGACATAGCAAGATACATAATATAAATGCCACTATATAACAGTAAAGGGGGTTACACAGGCATAGGGATTCACCCTACGCCAAAGATTCACTACGTCCAGTCATGTTCATATGCCAAATCAGCTTGGAACAACAATTTTTCGTGGTGTAGGGATCTTTACTACAAGAAAAAAAAAATTCTTTTACAACGTTCCATCTACAGCACTTCCTGAAAACGTTGTAAACATGGAAGATCTTCTACAACCTTTATTATAAAAACGTTATGAAATACAGGTGCAAACAACGTTTTATATTCAAACGTAAACGCTTCTACAATTTTCATTCACAAAATTTGTGTATTACTGTCTTCAACAACATTTTATTAACATTGTAATATTTATTAATTTTGACCATATTTATTTAATATTGTCTAAGTTATTAGTTTTGACAATGTATTAAATATTCTAAAAATGTCATGTTCAATAATATTTATCCACTGTTGTAATTTTTTTTTTTATGTTTCACGATAATTGTTCAATGTTGTAAAAAATAATTTTATTTTACCACTTTATATAAACGTTGTGTATGTAATGTCATTTTACAATGTTTAAGAAACATTGCAAAAATATTATATGAACAACTTTTGTAAAATGTTGTAAAAGATATGTATTTTACAATGTTTAGACATTGTTGTAAATTTACCTTTAAAATGTTGCTAGGATGATAATATTTGAAATGTTGGTCTTATTATGTCGACATCTCACTTGGTAGCAGCTCTTGATTAAATGGATATGTCACATGCTGAAACATATCCCTTATACGGCTTCAAACAAGCCTAATGCAAATTTCTTGCACAAATTCCTTCCACGGTTTTTTGTTCATCCTATCTTCATTCTTGTAAAAATTATGACTCCTCTACCTCTATTTTACCCTATAAAATATTGCTTTAACTTAGGTATGTCATATATTCAATTGATAAATTAATTATTAAAAATATCTAACAACTATTCGAATTTTAAAGCATAATCATTGAGATAAAGAAATTTTATTCATTTACATGCTTTTGCAACTTATTATTCTTTTAAATGCCAAAGCTAGCTAGAAAACTCTCTTCAACCGAGAGGAGCTTAACGTAGTGCCCCGTCCTGCTCAGTCAATCGGAGGAATGGAAATGCCAATAATGTTCGGACTTAGCCATGCAACAGCGACTCGAAGGCCTGCTCGGTCGATGCGACTCCTCGTTCAGGTAGGGTAGTTTCGGTGAACTTGACTCATCTTAGCCTTCACATAATAAATTAAAAGTTTTCAAATGCACAAGTAGGCTTGATAATAAAAGAGACAAATTCACATAGCTAAGGAAATATTCCTAAGTTGGGTCGATTGAGTTAGAACATGAAAAAAGGTCAAGCGGTCGGCATAGAATCGTTGCACGGTGGCTTTGAAAATTGACACTCGTTCCTTCGTCCCGCGGCTTGGGAGAAGGAAACTTGGACTTCGATACAAACTATGAATTAGCCTAAGTCATAGGCGTCGCCCGCGTAAATGCTCGATAAAGCATGCACGTTTCCTCGATGCAAGGCTTGGCATAGCCTTTGCTCGTCCCTCGGGTTAAGTTGTAGGCTTGAGTAAGTTAGGTAATGTTATGCTGGTCGACCTAAGTCATTCCAAGTACTGTCTCGTTGTTTCTGCGGTTGCTAAGTAAAATAGTACCATGATCCCAAGGCTCGTTATATAAAGTATGACTTGGGCGATAGCGTCGCGTAGAACACGAGTTGGTTCAAAGCACGAGCCAGAGTTGGTGCGGTAGAAAGTTAGCCACGGTCTATCAACACGTGAGGAACACGTTATGTTCAAGTTAAGTAGGAAGACTATGCAATAGTCGCTCCTGAGTTCAAACAATGTTAAGTTAGAGCGATGGTTAGTCGCCGAGAGTAATATGTCGGGACTGTAGGTCAGTCGTCGAGGCAACCCTGATTTGGGCTCTGCAAGAGTAGTATAAAAAATGGAAGAAGTAAATGAATCGATTTAATAACAAATTCCAATGACACCTTAATATATATATATATATATATATATATATATATATATATATAACTTATTAACATAACACGGTCGTTGGACTACTTATCGACAAGGAATGTTTTTACCGTTTCTTCAGATCGGAAAGCCTGGGGCAAGGGGACCGATACCAGCCATAGAGGAAATAGGGTAATAGCCGAGCTGGATAATAGGCAATGGTAGTTCGGGGACTTGCATCGGGGCTCGCTACTTGCGGTCCAAGGATCCCATTTACCTGGCTATGTGCTGAATGGCTTATTAATGCCAGAGACCTGTGGGTAATACACCTAATATAAATCATTATTAACTAACATAGAAGGTGATAGCAAGTTTTGTGTAAAAACGACACGTGTGGTGTTGATAAAGTAGGTGTGCACGGCTTGCACCATGGTTTAAGAGCCTAGGACTTGGCCATAGCAAGGACCCATGCTTCGACACGAGATGTGGTGTCAAGTGTTAAGTTATTGGCATAGAGTTGCATAAGTCAGACTCGAGTCATTGCGAGTTAAGTCCAGAAGAGCCGTAGCGCAAGTTTGGTTAAGTTATGTTGAGTTGCTGGGCACGACCTCGAAATATGAGACACGGCCGCGTTGTCACAACACAAGTATAGGCAAGACTAAGTGACGAGACACTGCCTCAGAGATATTGAAACACGAATCGAGTTTATGGCATGACTTAGTCGTTGTATCCCATAGTTTGGCACGAAAGACAAGTATGAGTCGGTGCGTTGACGTTGCAAGCACGAGAATGGTCCGAAGGCAAGGTTATGGAAGTTATCGGTGCGATAGCACGGTGACAGTCTAGAGACACTAAACAGGCCGAGAGTCTATGTCCTAAAACTGATACTAAGGCAAGAGTAGAAAGACAATCATAAAAGGAATATATTGCACGAAGTAAATAAACATAGCAATTTTGTATGGGTGGACGAGGAGCTCATTTCACCAGTACAATTGAGTACTGACACCCACACAATGTTTATGTGCAGGCACAGGTAGAAGCTCGTGGCGCAGAGCTCGCTTGGATGCGTCGAGACACGGAGTACCTTGGCGATTTGAGGCATACGTTCTGCGTAAAGACTAAATTTATAGGGACATAATGTATGGACATCGCCTTCCGAAGCATCCGCTGGTTCAAGACTTGTATTAAGAGAATAGAGAGAGAGCTGAGTGACTTGTAATGTGAGAAGAGTGAGCTTGAGTAACTTGTAATCTTGGCCTTGTTCCCTATTGTAATCCTTGTTTTAATATCAATAAAATGCATCTTTTTAATGACTTGTGTTTGTTCTAAATTTCTGCTGCTATTATTCAATGTCTCGGCTTCGAACTTCTGTGCGACGACCCGTCGCAGCCATTGTAATCGGCCGTTATAGAACCCGCATTGCACGAGCACAATTTAGGCTTATGCTGCATCACGCCTTAGCAAGGACGATCGTTCACTACAACAAATAGGACATACAATAACAGTTTATCTATAGCGTTCAAGCCTCCCTGCTATAGAATGTCATCATCAATAGCGTTCCTTCCGCAGTGCTATTAAAATAGAATACAATAGCAGATTATCTATAGCGTTCGAGCCTCCCTGCTATTATAATATAATCATCCATAGCGTTCATATTGAAGTGCTATTAAACGTTCATACAATAGCAGTTTATCTATAGCGTTGAAGCCTCCCTGCTATTAGAATGTCATTATCAATAACGTTTATTATGCAGCGTTGTTAATAGAACTTTATATAGCGTGTTATGAACGCTGTTAAAGGTATAGTTTTTTTTCTGAACGTTGCTTTGCCCATATGTCTAGGGGTGAGCATTATTCAATTTTTGGACCGAAATCCGAACCGAACCTAACCGAGTAAGAGAATTGGTTCGGTTTGAAAAAAAATCGGTTCTGTTTCGGTTTCGAAAATACTAAAATTTCTTATTCGGTTTAATCCCACTAACCTTTCAAAAATTTTATCTAAAATTTCTCTCCCTAGTAAACCGAATAAGAAAATTTAGTAATATATATACGAAATATATCTTTGTATATTTAGTTACTATATATATTGACAACAAAAAATTATAAATAAACTAAAATATTGGTTAAACCAAATTAACTGAAAATGGATCAGATTTATTCCGTTCAGTTTGGTTCGGTATGAGATATTTCGATCGGTTTCATTTTTTGTTATTCGATTTTTGGTCGAATTCGGTATTTGGTAATTCGGTTCGGTTAACCGAGTTAATCGAATGCTCACAATTGAACTAGCTACTGTTCCAATCATGGGAGAAGCAACACAGTTTTCTATTTTATATTAAAAAACTAAGTTATAGGAGCGATTCAGTTTTGTTGTATAATTTATAGTGTTCTCGATAGCGGACGACTCTGTCCGTTGGATTTTTAGAAATTAAATCGGTACCGTCCATAGCAAAATGATATGTCGTATGTTTGAAAATGAATACTCATTTACGTCATGCATTTTTGCGTGTTGTAATTAGAGACTCATTTACGACATGCATTTTTGTGCATTGTAATTGAAGACCCATATTCCAGGTAAAAAATGATACAAAAAATAAAAATAATAATAACTGAGAAAACAACAACAAAAATCTTTAAAAAAAAATCATTCTTAAAAAAAACTATTAAACTTTTTTCAAAAAAGCAAAAAAAATTAAATAAATAATAATAAATAAAGAAAGATTTTTTGAAAAAAAAAATAGTATATAAAATTATATTCTTAAGGGATATAATGATTATATTTTGGGTATAAAATATTTATTGAAATATACCCAATTTTTGGAAATAAATTTTTATAACATAAATTAAATATAAAAATAAAACGTTTATCCTAAATTTGTGCAAAAAGAAAAGATGATAATAGAAAGTCTAAAATTTAAATTTTCATACAACTTTTCATTTCCCTCTTAAAGATCCTTCCACAAATTTTCACTTTTAGTTTCCCACTTAACCTTTTTCCTATTCCCCATCTACAGACCATTTCATTTCCCCTTCCCCAGAAAATCCTAGCTTCCCTCCTCCCTCCACGAAATCCCAAAATCCTAGGGTTTTACTCCCCCCTCCTCTCAATTTTTGTTTGCAGACGCCTCAAAACCCTAACTTTACGAACCCTAATTTTCGTTTTGGACACGAAGGTGAGCTCTCCTGCCTCTTTTTTTCCGATTTGAAGCATTTCTTGTTGATTTGATGGATTCAAGTTAAAATTCATGTTTCTGTTTGGTGGGTTCAGACATGGGAGAAGCGAAGGACAACGATGCCTACGAGGAGGAGCTTCTCGATTACGAAGAAGACGAGGAGAAGGCCCCCAATTCTTATGGTATCTCTGGGATTATTGCTTGACTATTATTTTTTGCAAAAGTTGAACTTGGGGAATTTGATTTTATGCAGTTGTTTTATAAAATTTGTATGTTGGGTGGGTTATACTACTGAGCTTCATGAAGTAACTTGTACGATTGATTGTTCAGATTCTTTTGATTTTTAGTACTGTCATGGTATAGATACGGGAAGGAAAGTTTTATGTGTAGTTTGTTGCTGTTAATGTTCGTGAGTTTGGCAAGCATTGATGAAAGTTTAATTGTTCCCTTCTGTGAATGTTGAACTTTTAATTGAAGACTGATCTTGAGAGTCTAGTTGGATGATGAACCTAAGACTGGTGGAGCTTTCATCGGCTGGTTTGTGTGTGTGCTTTGTGTACTTTGCTAATCTTCGTCTCTCTTGCACAAATTGACTGTTAGGAGAAATTTTTTTGGTTTCTTTGAGGTTGATCCCCATATCAATATTTTGGGCCTCCTAATTAGTTGATCCTTAAATTATTGAATCGGGTACATCAAACCAATTAAGGTCCACCTTCTTAATTCTTCATATTTTATCCTAAATTTAGAAATTAAATTTTAAATGCAGGTAGAGTGTACGATCCCCAAAGATGATGTCAGTTTGGCATCGTTTGTTAGATTCAAGGTGCAACATGACAATGCTAGGGGCCCTATGAAGGGAGGAAACAGATACCACCCGGAGGTGGGTCTGATCATGTTTTTTCCTCTATGTTTTGAAGTATATATTCATAAAATTGACTGCTAGGAGAAAGATTCTTGGTTGCTTAGAGGTTGTAGCATTTATACATAAGTCATGCAACACAATAAGGAAGCATATTTATTGCATAACTTTCGACTATGATAGTAGTAAGAAGAACACTTGGTAATTAGGTTATTTTAACATCACATTAGTCGACTTTACTATTTCTAAGATTGCCACCACAAGAACAATTTTTAACTCGACTCAGCTACAAAATACATCACATTCATTCAGCTCTATTAGTGGTAATCTCCTCAGTTACATTAGTTAGATGCATCCATCTAACAGTTTCAAGTCATGCCTGCTTTTATTGCTCTATTAGTGGTAGCACTTTCAGCTACACTTCTACATATCTTGTTGCACATGTAACATATCCAAACTATCTTAAAAGTTTGAACTTTGAAGAAACTTCATGGTTTCTCTGTTCTTGTATTTCTCTCCAAACTTCTGGGGTGCTATTTGAATCATTGGTCTGAATAGTGATTGCTCGTATTATCCAAAAGTTTTTTTGGGTTAACAGCTTGGGGCATTTCTGTTGATCAGTGGTCTGAACAGTAGTCCACAAACCTCTCAGAGAAGAAATTCATGGTTTCTTGTTCTTGTATTTCTGTTAATCCATCTAAAATTAACCACTTGGCACATTTAGTGGACATGTTTGTTTACCGCCTCAGATCCATGAAGCATGACTGCTCCTATTGTCCAAAACTCTTTTTTTGGGTTAATGAAAATTAAGTTTTTTTTATGCACATTTTAGTACAAATATAACTTACATATAGAAAATCGTTGGAGGTATGCAATTTCTTCCTTGAGAACAGATTAGGTTGCCGACTCACGTCTTGGACATCGGAATAATTGCTGAAGTTGTGTTCAGAGTCATACTTAATCACTTGAGAATAATTGTTGAAGTTGTGTTCAGAGTCATACTTAATCCTATTTGTCAGTGAATATCATGTTAATCTGAGTTGTCAATCAATATCTGTTATCTTGCATTCCCCTTGGACTTCATGAATTCGATATGCCATTTAGAAGCTTGTCGTGTTCATGTTGCGCTTCCTTGGTGGCCAGCTAGGAAACTGAAACTAGTATGCTGATATATTCAGGACTCCATATATCAATTCAAATATTTCAACACTTTACACTATTTTAACTGGTCTTATCTTTGGTACCATGCTATAAACTGTATTCTATTACAAGTCTAAACTGGCACAAGTTTTGACACCTCTTCAATCTGTTTTGTCGATTATGTTTCCTAGTACTTCCTCCTACAGAGAACTTCTATAACTTTTATCTGTTTGAAATTACCTACTGGACTCTTAATCCATCGTGCATCTCATTTTTAAATGAAAGAGTAAACTCCAGCATGAGCGAACACTTTCAAGGCCCTTATGGTATCTCTGTTTGCAAAGAACAAAAAGTTTTATTACAAACTAAGAAAAAGTACATGAGTACAATTGATTTATAGGAAAGTACAACTATATGTTCTAATTGTATTCTACTTGCCATCTGCAGCTGAGATAGCTATGTTCGATAGTTGCATTATTGTCTACAAATTTATTCAGGACCTCCACTTTTTGTTACCGGGGGAGATGAGGAAAATGAGCTCATCTTAGCAACAGTTCTCCAGGGTTTCTTTGATGCAGTGGGCCTTCTTCTCAGGTCTTATTTGTTGCAGTTACCTTTGCTTTCCGTTTTCACTTGGTCGTCCTAACAACTAAAATGTGTTGCTTCCTTCAGGAACAATGCAGATAAAAGGACCGCACTCGAAAATTTGGATATGATCCTTTTATGCCTTGATGAGATTGTTGATGGGGGGTAAGTTGTTAATTTTGGTTGATTTTGATCATTGTTTAGTTGGAATTACAAACTTTTGAGTTACGGACACGAGGACACGATGTTCAGGAACTTTCTGAAGCTAGACTTACACACATGCTTATTTGAGTTCATTGTTTGCTGGTATTGTAGGATAATTTCGAAAACCGAAGGAAGTGTTATTGCTGTAAAAGTTGCTACTAGTGGTGGTCTGGATGGGCAACATCCTTGTCCGAGTAGGTCAAATTTTCTCCATCACATAACAAACCTTGTTTGCTGATTATGTAGGATTTACTCAGCAGGTTAGCTAATAATTCCAGTCGTGGCTAAAACTATAAACTGCACACTTCTTCAATAATCTGAACTTATAATCTACTGTTTACTGAACACTAGAGCGTATGATCTAATGCACATTGGAGAGTAAATATCTGCACATAATACCTTACTGAACTTTATCTACAGAAAACCTATTTTCCACTACACAACAGATATGGGAAACTGAAAGCTTTGGTCTGTACTGATAAGTCTTTAGTATAGACCACATTTAGCGATATCAGCTTCATATATATGAAAAAAAAATACACGCACTCAGTTGGAACTTATTAATCCTTTCAAGCTTTCAGTCAAAAAATGAGAAGAAGAGTTGAGAACACTTATAATTACAACAGAATATATAAACACATAAGACTCAATTAGTGCACTGGTAAGGTATCATTTTTTCTATCCCAATAATTTACTTTTCGTCAATTGTCTGGATCGGCTCGAGATGGTTTTTTCTTTGCACTAATGATTTTCCCCTATTTTTGTGTAGGTTGGATAAAGGAAGAGGATGCTTTCTGAGGAGTTTTTGTTGTGGATAGGCTCGAAGGGAGCTAAATGATAGATAGTCAATATTTTGGGATATATGTAGCAGACTAAACTGTTAATGTTTAATTTTTGGACATATGTTTGGTACTACTTCGTTGTTCTACATGGAGAAATTAAGGATTTTGAATGTTTGGTACTACTTCATTGTTCTACATATATTAGACAGTGAAATTAATGAAATTACTTATGTTTGGAATTCATTATGTGATTGATTCGCATTTAAATTTTTGAATACCTGCATTTTGTGTAACTGTGGCATTATCTGCAATAGTATTCTGATGTGCTGCATTCTGCAAATTTTCGAATACAGAATTTTGACTCTGCAATAGCATTCTGACATGCTATTGTTGCACATATAATAGCAGAAAAGAAATGCTATAAAAAGTAGATATATATCGAAACGCTATTAATAAATAATAACATACAGAAACGCAATTAAAAATAAACAGCGTTCAGGAACGCCATAACACATTTATAGCGTTAACAAATGTTATTAATGAACTATAGCGTTCGTAAAGGCTATGTAAACTATATAGCGTTCATAAGTGCTATAACTATCATATAGCGTTTCAAAACGCTATACATCGTCTATAGCGTCAATGAACGCTATAATCCATGAATAGCGTTCGTGAACGCTATAACTTTATAGCGTTCTTGTACATGGGGTTATTATAGCGGGGGCATATATAGCGGACGGAATATGCTATAATATGCATTCTACAGCGTTCAGCGCACGCTATCATATCCCATATCTGTTGTAGTGGTTACTACGGGAGCGGGACGTGACACTTAAGAAGGAAGTATGAGATCTAAAAGAAATAACACTCTATTGCTAAATATGTTTTTTTATGTTAATTTCTACTGTGAGTCTTGTTGGATCTCGATCCTGATCTTCTCAAGTTTATTAAAAAACTATGTTCTAGTATTGGCAGACGTAAAAGTTAATATACGAATTTCTTATTTCCCATAAAATGTATATAAGGATTGGAGATTTTAGTCATAACAATTTGTTCAATTCCCTTGAGATATTTTTAAGATCTCATAAGTGAATCAACTGAATTGTATCATGAATTGTTAAAAATAATTCAGAAATTTATTCTAAAACAACTTTGGATTTTTAATCAATCTTGCTGTATGGCTAGCTTAGTACTAGCTCACTAATAGCAAATGTTGATGTGACGGAGAGAGGTAACCAAGTTTACAGGTTTAGCTGGTAAAAAACCTTTGAAAAATATTCTTTAAAAATTTCTCTTACGTTAATTGGCTCCAAAATTTTTTAGATGACGACATCTCCCATTATGTGGCATTTGACATGGCACCTGACATGCCATGTTTTAACCCAAAAAATAATTACCCAAAAAATTTATTGTTAATGATAATGCTAATTTTAAATTAATGTTAATACTAATTTTAATGTTAATGTTGAAATTAATATTAATGCTAATTAATGTTAATAGTAATATTAATATTAATATCCATGTTAATTTGAAGTTAATATTATTTAGTTAATTTTAATGTTAATGCTAATTTTAATTTAATATTAATATTAATGTTAATTCTAATGTTAAATTTAATGTTAATTTTAATATTAATGTTAATGTTAATCAGTTAAACCTGTAAACTTGGTTACCTTTCTCCGCCACATCAGCATTTGCTAGTAGTGAGATAGTACTAAGCTAGCCATAGAGCAATTTCGATTTAATAGACATGACATCTTTTATTTTTGCAATAGATTGATTGTTCTATTAGCTGATCCAACATGATACAATATACTACTCATTACACATGGTGGCAGTTACTAGGGGTGATCTTCGTTGGAATTTCTTCACTTATCTTCCTTTAAAAATCTGCAAGAAAATAAAATTTAAAGTAAACTTACCGGCCTCCGAGGAAGTCGCGCACGTAGCACTACCTTAAGAATTAATTTGGGTCTATGTGCAGACTTTATCCAAACGCTCCAAGTGGTAAAATCTTCGCTCCACCGGAATCTCCTTGCCGCACACAGCGCAGAGAGAATGACCCCTGACTTAGCTCTGCATAGAGCAACAACGAAGAACGAAAGAATTTCGGGAATAAGAAAATTTGAGAGAGTTTTCACGTAGGATGTTTTGTGTGAAGGAAGGTATGAAATGACCTCAATATATAGGCAGATTTTCCAACGTATGAGAATAAAGGCCAATTAAGCAGCCTATTAAAATCCAAACGTTACACAAGAATTCAAATGTGTAACATGTGGTTCATTAAACCTGAATAGAAATTTCTGTAGAAAATGTTAAAAAATTAAATAATTTGTAACGGTAAAAAAATTGAAGGAGGAAAAAATTTTTAGGGTCTCAGCCTGTACCCGAAGAGGAAATCGAATCGGCATTCGATGTCCGCAAATGTAGGCACGTACCTGCCCCAGTTACGGGCGCCGAACCGAACAGAACCAAGCCGGACCAGGCAAAGGCAGCGGCCAACCTACACAAGACTTCAAAGAAGCAAGAATGAAGAAGATAATATATATGCACTATAGTGCATTCACTTGGCCGATGTGGGACTATACAAAGGGGCACTTGAGCTTTTGAATTTGATATGTGTAGACGAACACACGCAACAGAACAAGGTTAACAATCTTTATTTTTTCGGTTTCAACCGACCCTAAATAACCAAAACCGAATGAACTAAAATTATAAATATCTAAAACCGAAATCAAAACGAACGGAAAGTAGCCAAAACCGAACCGGACCGGACCGAATTATTAAATCGGTTTATTCGATTTGCTCGGTTAGAATATTTTTATTGTTTAATGGATTGGGTCTAATGTTGGTATCATGGTTAAATTATATTAAGTTGCGTCCAAAGTTGGACTAATTGTTAAATTATCAAAATTAGATGTCAAAACATATACATATAATTGTTGTTTTCAAAATATACATATTTTTAATTATAAAATATTCAAATATTCATTAAATTGAGAGAATTTACATAATTGTATAATGCTTATTCGGTTTTGGACTAAAACCGAAATCGAATAAGAAATTTTAGTATTTTCAAAACTGAACATAATTTTTTCAAACCGAAGCGAATATTTTATTCGGCTAGGTTAAATTCGATTTTCGGTCCAAAAGCGAATAATGCTCACCCCATGTACTTACACTTGTAATTTCAGCAAATCATAGCTGATAATCCAATATCTTTCTCATGTGATACGATTGAAGCCTATTGAAATGGTAGTTGGTGTTGAAGCAACAACAATATATGACTACCGTACATGTACAATTTTTTTATTTTGTCTGTACTATCACTATTCTTCTTCATGGAATATTATGTATAAACTCCAGCAATAGCTGAAAGGTAGGCAAAAAATGTAACTATATTAATATATATGTAATAAAACTTAATTCAAATATAAATACATGCCAAATAAATCTTAATTCAGATATATTTAAATATTTATATTATCAAATATATTTAAATATTCAATATTTAATTATTTATTCGACTTATCATTAAAATATAAATATATAAGAAATATTAATTGAAATATATTTAAATTATTTCTAATAATATAAAAATAATATATTTTTTATGGAATGAACTCAAAAGTGAGCTGTACAAGCCGTACGTATATAATCAACCATTTAATTAAAAAATACATGAATTTAAATTATAATTAAAATATAACTATATTAACATATATGTAATAAATCTTAATTCAAATATATTTCAATATTTAAATTATTAATTCGGCTTAGAAATAGCTTATCAATATTTAAATTAGATACTATTAAATTTTAATTCAAATATACTTAAATATTTATATTATCAAATATATTAAATATTCAAATGCTAAAATAAATTTAAATTATTAATTCGGCTTATCATTAAAATATAAATTTCGTCTACTATCTAATGTAGCTTTGCAAACGGCTCAAAAGCAAGTCGTACAAATCGTATGAATATCATCCATTTGATTTGAAAACAATTACGAAATATTATAGTTTTAAAGTTTCTCTTCTTCTTTTTCCGTATAATCGAATACCATTTTTTTCTTCCGCATGATCAAATACTCCCTCTTTAGAAACAAGCGCGCGCGCACGACGTCCTTACAAAGTCTTTCCAATGCCCATTGGACAGGCCGCGTGGTTGGCCGTCGTTTATATCTGTGGTTGAATGGTGCCGGTCCTCGACCGTCCGCGCGGCGCCCCTAGCCGTTGAGTTTTCATGCATGAGACGTCCCATTCAGTCACATGCCAGCTCAGATCGTAGCCATTTTTTGTCGGTCCTCCGACGTTGTGGATGTCCCACATCGCACAGGCCAGGCTCATCATCGCCCCCCCCCCCCCTCCCCCCCCCACTCACTCACACACACACACACACACACACACACACACACATATATATATATATATATATATATATATATATATATATATATTGGAACCTGGTAAATTTATTGATAACTCGAAAAGAATAATGTACAATCAGCTATCGGACAACCCCTCTCACTCCCATACTCTCTATATCATGGTCTATGTTGTGTATAATGCTAGTGCCTGCAGTTCGGGAACCTTCGAAGATTTTGTTATTGCGTTCCTTCCATATATGTCAGACCGTAGCAGATAGTCTAGCACACGCTTCTCTGACCCACTCTGGGCCTCGACCCCTATTGGCTTGGATAGCCTTGATGGCTTCCTCAATGCCACCGCCTGAATCCAGTTGAACATTCAGTTTGGATAATTGTGAAACCCATACTTCTTTGGCTAGTGAGCATTGGAAAAATAGATGCCGAATAGATTCTGCTTCTACGCTGCATATTAAATCATCAAGTTGGACTCCAAAGCGGTGCAATCTAACCATAGGTCAGTTGTCTGGCCATCAGCAAAAATTCGTACCATATATGGTACCATGTCCCATCTGTGGCGTAAGATATGCTTAATGGTCACCGACTCATTACTATTGGACTTGTATTCCCAAAAATTCCCACTTCCTATATATCGGTTTTTAGTCCACTTCGCCCACAATGATTCGTTTTGAAGGAATTTCCAAGCGACCTTGATCCCCTTAGGATGCCGAAGTACTTCACATACTTCCTATATATGTATGTATGTATGCATATGCAAATGACCTCTAACCTAATGGTTAAGGGAGATGCATGCGGTCCAAATGGTTAGGAATTCGAATTCCAGTGGAAGCTATCCCGAAACTAATTATCCTTTCTTCAATATATATATATATATATATATATATATATATATATATATATACGAGACAAGTTTACAGAAAAAATTTAAGGGATAGACCAATTTCTTACAGAAAGAAAATAACACCTAATAAATATACGTATATTTCTCTACTAAATTTCTTTCTCTTAAAAAACTAGATCTCTCCTTTTAGAAACAAACCTATCTCTATCTTAAAAATAAGACTTATCTATTTCTTTTCAAAATAGAAACAGATTAAATTATTTATTTAAAAGAAATAATAGACAAAGATAAATTAATTTATTATTTATTAGAATAGAGATGGATTAAAAAAATCTTTAAAAATAAGCATATATTTAAAATATTAGTTTTATGTTTAAATTTAAATTTTAGTTTTAATATTAATATTAATATTAATATTAATATTAATATTAATATTAATATTAATATTAATATTAATATTTATATTAATATTAATTTAAATATGTTATTTTTAATTTAAAGTTTACAATTTTATTTTAATTTTAGTTTTAGTTTTATTTTTAGTTTTAATTTTAACTTTATTTCTAATTTTAATTTTAGTCTTAGTTTAAATTTATTTTATTTTATTTTATTTTAATTTTATTTTTAATTTTGTTTTAATATTAATTTCAATTTCAATTTTACTTTTACTTTTAATTTTGATTTTAATTTTAGTTTAAGTTTTATTTAATTTTTAATTTTAATTTTATGTAGTGTTAATGTTAGCATTAATGTTAAAAAATGTTAATTTAAATAGTAATTTTATTTTAGTGTTATTTTTAATTTAATACTAATAAAATTAACTGGAAATTGCTGAGAAACCCAATTTCGGGGTGGGCTTTTAGGAAATGCCCACCCGCTGGATGAGTTTTATGAAATACACAGAATTAAGTATTTTCACGTTAAATATTCCAAGATTTCCTTTTAGATGCCACCTGCTGGAAACTGCTATTTTTATAATACCGAAACTACCCCTCCGCACGAATTTGTCATCTATATGTATTTGAATTCAAAAAAACTCAGATCTGGATTGCGATTTTTGTCTTCTTCTTCTTCACGGAAAATCTGAATTCCATTGCTCTCATCTTCAGCAGAGATCGCAAAGATCGTTCGTAGTTCGGTGTACTTTTCTTCAGTCGAACACAGATCATCGCTCGTCATCATCATCACCACCATCATCATCTTCATCGTGGAGACATTTGAAGTTTTCCAACAATTAGGTCAATTGTGGAGAGAAGATCTTTCTTCTTCTTTTCCATAAGAATTATCATCGTTTTGAAAGAAGAACGAAACTCTTTATTCTGAAAAAAAAACTAAATTACACGGAGAATGGTCATTCTCCTACGTTTTAACACTGGAAATGACCATTCTCCGTGTAAATTAACACGGAGAATTCCATTCTCCGTGTAAATTAACACGGAGAATGCCATTCTCCGTTTTATTTAAAACGGAGAATGCCATTCTCCGTGTTTCTAACACGGAGAATAACCATTCTCCTGCGTTTTAACACTGGAATGATCATTCTCCGTGCTAAATTACACGGAGAATGGCAATTCTCCGTTTTATTTAACACGGAGAATGTCTTTCTCCGTTTTATTTAACACGGAGAATGACATTCTCCGTGTTTCTAACACGGAGAATGGCCATTCTCCTGCGTTTTAACACTGGAATGACCATTCTCCGTGCTAAATTACACGGAGAATGACCATTCTCCATTTTATTTAACACGGAGAATGCTATTCTCCGTTTTATTTAACACGGAGAATGACATTCTCCGTGTTTCTAACACGGAGAATGGTCATTCTCCTGCATTTTAACATTGGAATGACCATTCTCCATTTTATTTAACATGGAGAATGGTATTCTCCGTTTTATTTAACACGGAGAATGGCATTCTCCGTGTTTCTAACACGGAGAATGTTCATTCTCCTGCGTTTTAACACTGGAATGTTCATTCTTCGTGCTAAATTACACGGAGAATGTCCATTCTTCGTGTAAATTAAGACGGAGAATGGCCATTCTCCATGTAAATTAAGACGGAGAATGGTCATTCTTCGTATAATTTAGCACGGAGAATGGCCATTCTCCGTGTAAATTAAGACGGAGAATGCCATTCTCCGTGTTACTAACACAGAGAATGGCCATTCTCCGTGTAAATTAAGACGGAGAATGTCATTCTCCATGTTACTAACACGGAGAATGGCCACCCTCATGCGATATTAACATACTTCGTGTTCTAACACGGAGAATGCCCATTCTCCTGTATTTTATGGTCAGTTGAAACTTTGGAGGGCCATAACTTTTGACTGGAGGTGGAAACGAGGTCCCGTTTGTCGCAAAATGAGCGTATCGTCGAGGAGCATGAGATTAATAGTTTCTTTGGTAGACGGCCTTTCGAAATTTTAGAATCGCAAAAAAATGATGTTTGGACCTCCGTTTTAGCACTTTTGCCGTTCGTCTCGGTCTTTCCGAAATTTTTCGACGAGTTTTTGAATATTTTTGAGGAGAAAACCTAGATTCGAAAGTGAGCAGCGTATGGAAGAAGACGAAGTATCGAAACGTTTTTTTAATAGCAGTTTCGTGGGTGTTTTCAATAAATTAAAAGGAAGGACAAAAGGGTCATTTGGAACTCGCTTTGGATAAGTTTCTCTAATTCTGGACACGCGATCAAAGTTTTTTTAGCGATGTGTTTTTCATGAAACTTTTTTAGTTTTGGGCATTTCATAAATTTCCCCTAAAATTAACACTAACATAGATGTTAATATTACTATTTATAAAATTGATTTCAAAAATGAGATGTCTAAATTTTTAAAAAAAGATATATTATTTTTAAATATATATTATTAAATACATATTTATTTTTAAAGATTTCTTTTAATGATGTATTTTTAAAGATATATTTAAAAAATAATATATCTTTAAAAATAATATATATTTTTTTAAATTAAAGGTCTCTTTTTTTGAAACAAATATATTTTTATCTTAAAAAATAAGTATCCACCAATTTTATATATATATATATATATATATATATATATATATATATATATATATATATATATATATATATATATGCTAATGGCGCGTTAGTGTAACGGGTAAGACCGTTGGCACCGGGTGTGAGGTCGTGAGATCGATCCACCACGGGAGCGGCTGGGTGGCTGTGGCCACAGCTCCTGGGCCAAGTGCTGGCTGGGTGGCTCTATCCCGAGGGCTTTAGTCCATGGACATTTGGTTTAGGAAAATATGCATTTGGTTTATATATATATATATATATATATATATATATATAATCTTAATCTAAATTTAAATTTAAATTTAAATTTGAATTTTTAAATTATATTATGAAATATTAGAAATATGAAAAATTATTTTACGTGAAATAAACGTGCTTTTACTTCTATATCTAATAAAACTTAATTCAAATATATTTAAATAATTTTAAATATTTTTAAATAATATCAAATAAGTAAAAATTATTTTAAATTGGACGAAATCAAAGTGAGCCATCCAAGTCGTATATATATATCATCAACCACTTATTTAAAAAATATGTCAATTTTGTTTTTTTTTTTTCCTTTTTTCTTCCGCTTAACCAACTTTCTTTTATTTGTATATATCTTCATAATAAATTATAAGTAAAATTTAACTATATAAAAATACATGTAATAAATCTTAATCAAATACAAATATAGATGTAATAAATCTTAATTCATATATATTTAAATATTTAAATTATTAGTTCGGCTTATAAACGGTTATAAATATTTAAACTAAACATTAGTAAACCAAATAAATTAATTCAAATATATTTAAATATTTATTTTAGCAAATATTTAAATATCTATAAATATTTAAATATACAAATATATAAATTATTAATTTGGGTTGTCAATAAAATATAAATATATATGTAATAAGTATTAATTCAAATGTATTTAAATATTTAAATTATTAGTTCGTCAGATAAATGACTTATAAATATTTAAACTAAATATTAATATATCTTAATAAATATTAATTCCGATATATTTAAATATTTTTATTGTCCAATATATTAAAATATTTACAAATATTTAAATATTCAAATATATTCAACTTATTAATTTGCTAATATATATATATATATATATATATATATATATATATATATATATATATATATATATATATATATATATATATATATATATTAAAATATATATATATATATATATATATATATATATATATATATATATATATATATATATATATATATATATATATATATACACACACAATAAATCTTATTTCAAATACATTTAAATATTTAAATTATTTTAATAATTTCAAAAAAAATAAAAAATATTTTACATGGACGGAACTTAGTAGTTATATATGTATGACACTTGCAAATCTTTCTTTGTACATAATAGGAAACGACAAAAACTATATAACAACTCCAAAATCTTGGTTCCTTAAACCAAAAAAGAATTCGTCCCTTAAATTTTCCTATAAAGTTTTGCTTGTGTTGGAGTATGCACATTGGTTAAGGTGCCCATGTGAGTTGATTTTCCTACAGGTTTAAGTTTAAATCAAAGTTTTAAATACCGGACCGGGCCGGACCAGCCGATTCAACCGGTTCACCCGTGAACCGATCGCTTTTCCGGTCCGGTTCAGTATTGACCCGGTTTTGTTTAAAATTTGTATTTTTGTAAAAAATTAATGGCCATAAGGGATTAATTTGGACCACTTAAGTTAACCCAGTGGTTGAACCAATTTGACCCGACCTAGTGCCTTGGCCAGGTCAACCAGCGGTCCAGTTTTTAAAAATTGGCTTAAATAAAAAAGAACAAGTCTTTCTTTTGTCACTCACTTTGTGGCCCATAGTCGGTAATCCACGTAGGGGCTTAGCGACTCGGACGAAGGATACAAAGTAGCACATTGATGGAGCTCGTGCGCTCCTTTCATGCGCGAGTTGCATACACGGTTTCTTACTAAGGCGCATGCATTAAGCGCTATGCGTCATGGCGTCCATGCGTCTCGGCACAATGCGTCATGATGTCTATGCGTCTCGACGTATATGTGTTTCGACGGTTAATCATCTTGGAGCTTCGTGTCCAGTGCTGTTAACGTGCGGCACAGGATGGCGCTGGATGTAATACCCCGCTCCGCACAATGCATTATTGTGAAACCCTTCATTTTTCAATTAATTAATTGAATATTTAATTAGCTAATTATCAATATAAATCATTTATTTAGGAAATGGTATATCTAGAAAATTATTAAATTGCATGTTTGCTAAATTAAATATCTTGCCAGATTCTTATTATATTTATTATTATTGTTTTTTTCAAAATATAAATTCCTGGACTTTTGACTGTCTGACCAGACCCGAACCCAATCCCAAGTCCGAACTAATTTTTCAGAATATTTTTATGTATTAAATATTTAGTGTTATTATATATATATATAAAATAAAGAAAACTTAAAAGCTATTAAATTTATGGGTTTCACCATTGATTGTGGGATGCTACAGAGTTAACCCACTTCACTACATGCAGATATTTCAAGTAATAATAAGTTAACCCACTTCACTACACTCATAAATTACTTTATCAAACTCTCTTTCTCTTTTATTCTGGAGCAAGAGCTCCCTTCATCTCCCAAACGACCGAGCTCCACGGCTTTAACTTCCCGACCGGCCGACCATCTTTTCTCCTTCCCGTAACCCCAGTTCATTTTCCCCTATAAAACCCCCATCTTCCCCTCCCTCTCCAGTATCCCTTTCACTTTTCCCAAAATTTTTCCCTAGCCCTAATTCGAGCCCTAAATTTCTTTCGGCACAGGCGAGCCCCGACCGAGCAGCCTTCTGCCGTCGTTTCCCACGCTTTTCCCTTGCCGTCGGCCCAACCCGGCGCCGATCCCGACCGAACGGCCTTCGCCGTTGTCCCGCGGCCCAGTCCGACCGCCTCCCAGCACCGACAACCCAATCTAGTCATATTCATTGCCTATTCACATCACAATATTTTAACTGCTGGAAAACTATTTATTTTAAATTGTTTAAAAATGCATAACTCTATTATTATTTCAATTGTTAAATTATCATGAATTGTACCTTGCTCTCTCCTGACTGGAGACTATATTTTTTAGGTCCTATTGATGATGTAGAGCTACTGATTAGTATTTATTATGATCCTGAGTTGTATCCAGCTGTGCTACCTGATGGTGCTGGACTTGGAGATGACGAACCTATCTTTTAGCTGTTGTCATTTTCTATTTCCAGTTCTTGTTGTTTGAAAAGACTATTTCTATTATCAGTTATAACTTTTGTTGGACAAGTTTTATTTATCGAAATATTACATTGTGGCAAATAGAATTGTGTTGTTGATTACCTGCATGAGTGATACAGCTTACTGCCGCTGTCTCAATAACGGTGCAGGCTGGGCATGATTCGATTCGACCCAAGAAATTGGGATCGGGTCGTGACATGTTTTTAGTGGTGGCCCATACAGGTCCAATCAACAACTTAGGAAAACATATCTAGAAACATTTAGAACACTAGAACATTAATTTGTCACAACATAGGATCGAAATATATTATAAATAAATATTTTTGTTTGAATATAGACTGGTAGGCTACCTTGGTTATGTTTTGCAATCCTAAACCTTTCAGAATATGGCCACGAATCCTGCTGGCGATGGAATGTCATCACCCGATCATACCCCACCTCCTCAACCAAGTCCGGGTTTTACACCCCATCAGCTGACCGACCACCCCCATAATGCACCCCGTGGGATGTATGCTGCTACACTGGTGGATCCATCATCTTCCCTGACTGAGCTGCAGCCCCCTGTGGTAGTACCCACTCTAGCTGCCCCACCGGTGCCTGTGGACCCCACAGACCTCGTAGGCCTGCTACGAGGAGTGCTAGAAGCCCAGAGAGCTCAAACGGAAGCTCATCAAGAGCAAACTGCGATTATGAGGGAAAGCATGGAGAATGCTCATAACGTGGCTATGGCTGCTCTGGGAAGAGGAGAAGCAGCTCAACTTGAACCAAGGCCTGCCAAGGTAAACATAAATCTAACGGATTAATTTATGTAACATTAAGGCCATTTAAATTAGTGGGGATCATATTGCTAAGAGCATCATTAGTAAGGCCCATCCCATTTTCTAGATTCTAGATTTAGAATGTAGGAGCTCATTTTGTAGAATAATAAGTCTCATTCCTAGTCCCAATTTCTACAATTTTGGTCCCAACCCATCCATGGATGCTAAGGGTTGGGCCTCCCAATTTCTAGATTCTAGATTGTAGAAACTCGTTTTGTAGAATAGTAAGTTCCAATTTGGAGCCCAACTTTTTAGATTCTAAACTTTATATTATTTTTTTCCTACATTAATTTTTGACCACACAATTTTTTAGACCGGAGCTCATTTTATCATTTCCTACTATTCTCATACAAACCCAACCCATTCTACATTTACCTTTTTTTTTAAAATTTTGGGCTCCAAATTGCATTGGAGAGTCCCAACTACTAATGATGCTCTAAGGTGGGCGATATTGAGAGTTTCAAGAAGGAGAACCCTCGACCCTTCAAGGGAACCGAGGGAATCGTCTATGCCGATGAATGGCTTGATAGCATGGAGAGTCTCCTAAGCGTCGCTCGACTTCGAGAAGACCTCAAGGCCGAAGCAGTGGGACTCCAACTGCAAAATGTAGCAAGCACCTGGTATCGGAATGAACCCCGACTCCAGGACAAGCAGCTTGACTAGAACACCTTTAAGAGGTTGTTCCAGAGGAAGTTCTTCCCAACATCAGAGTTGCGGGAGATGGAAAGGCAATTTCAGAACCTGAAGCAAGGAAATATGACTGTTGGAGAATATGCGGCAGAATTCGACCAACTCAGCCATTTTGCCAAGAACTTGGTAGCTGACCCTGATGACCGTGCTGAATGATTCAGATATGGGTTGAGAGAGGAGATCTGCACCCATGTGATCTCAGGCGGTGCTAAGACTTATGAAAGGATCCTGGAGCGAGCTCAAGATATAGAGAAGAGTCAACCAGCTCGCTCAAAGAGGGATTATCCTGGAACTAACAACTTCCAGGATAATCAGAAGAAGCCCAACAATAATAACAACAACCGGCCTCCTCACCACCAGCAGCAGCACCAACAGGCGAGGAACAATGATAGAGCACCTCAGAGGCAGATCCCTGTCTGTAATTTTTGCAAGAGGCCAGGACATCAGTCGAACATCTGCAGGAAGAGGCTAGGATATTGCCTAGTCTGTAGGTCTGCCACCCACTAGGTGAAGGACTTCCCCTCGTCAATCTACCAGACTGGAGCAACTCAACAGAAATGTCCTCTGCCCACTCAGCAACAACAATTTGGGCAACATCAACAGAAGACTGGGCGAGCCTTTGCCCTAGCAGCAAATGAGACAGAGCCAGAGCAGAAACCTGCAGCTGATGTCATTGTAGGTTTCATTTATGTGCATTCACATCCTGCTTTAGCATTATTTGATTCGGGTGCATCACATAGTTTTATATCCACAAAATTCATCTCTGCACACCACATAGATACGGGTTTTAGCAAGAAGATATGTAGAGTCATGACTGATGGAGGACCCCTACCCATCACTGAGACCTATAACTGCCCTATCACCATATCAGGCCACAAATTCATAGCACCTTTGCTTGTGATGCCCTTACCCAACTATGATGTAGTCCTAGGGATATACTGGTTGAGTAAGCAGCATGCGCTGATAGACTGTCACAGAGGATGTGTAGTCTTCAGCCCACCTAGAGAGCCAGAGTTTGAAATCTCTCGAACTCCGGAGGATATGGAGTGTGTTACCTACACCTCTATCACCGAAGAACCCGGACCTCCCCATCCTATCATAGCAGAGTTTATGGACGTCTTCCCGGATAGTCTTCTCGAATTACCCCCAGATCGAGACATAGAGTTTACCATTGACCTAGTCCCCGGCTCTTTTTCTATTTCAAAGGGATGCTACAGAGTCAACCCGAAGGAGGCAAAGGAGATGAAGGATCAGATCAATGAACTGAAGGCCTTGGGATTTATCCGAGACGGAGCTTCATCCTAGGGAGCACCTGTCTTGTTTGTTCCCAAGAAGGACGGAACAGTGCGGATGTGCATCGACTACCGGACGCTGAACAATATCACCATCAAGAACAAGTACCCTCTGCCCCGGATCGATGACCTGTTTGACCAAATCAGTGGAGCCAAGGTGTTCTCGAAGATAGACCTCAGATCTGGCTACCATCAGATCAAGGTCAGGAAGGATGATATTCCCAAGATGGCGTTCAACATAAAGTATGGGCAGTTTGAATTCTTGGTCATGCCGTTTGGACTAACGAATGCACCTGCTGTGTTCATGAACCTTATGAACAAGGTTTTCCATGAATTCCTAGATCAGTTTGTCGTTGTCTTCATCATGACATTCTGATCTACTCGAAGATTGAAGAAGAGCATGAAGAGCACCTCAAGAAAGTTCTAGGAACTTTGAGGAAGGAGAAGCTATATGGTAAGCTTTCCAAATGTGAATTCTTTCTAGACAAGGTATGTCACGTCCCAGAACCAGAATACTGGAGAGCGGGGGAATGACTCAGCCAGCTACGTATTACGGGTAGATGAATACCGTATAATACGATCAATGCTGTCTAACCAGACGAGGGGGTGCATACTACATAAAAGTCTTACTATGGTCATTTTGCATCTATTGTCTCAATCATTCAAGCAAGAAACAGTAATAGAGAACATGTAAGATAAAGCAGTAAGGCGTCCCAAACGCTCAGTCAAAATGTTCTGGAGATCTGGCTTTACAAAACATAGCCAGATGGTATAGTAACATATACACAATTGTTATCAGCTGCAGTCTGACTTAGTTACAATTATGTAAAAGTAAGTGCAAGACAATCTGACTAACATGTCGGTGCCGAACGGCTAAGTATAAAGTAAATAGCAAAACGAGCGGTGAAGTAAGGAAACCCACTCGAGTCCTCCTGCGATCATTCCTTTAGTGTTGACCATCGTGGAGGTAGAAGTAAGCTGGATCCTCGGGGACCGGCTCTAAATCTGGCCATACAAAACCAGCGAGGTTAGACCTCTAATAGCAAGTACCACAAGGAAGGACGATATGAAGGATTTAAACCAGTAAATAAGAGGATATAGGCTCTAAATCTGGCCATGCAAAACCAGAGAGGTTAGACCTCTAATAGCAAGTACCACAAGGAAGGACGATATGAAGGATTTAAACCAGTAAGTAAGAGGACATAATAATAGACCTCTGCTTCCACTAGGATTCACATAACATCACGACACTTCGAACCAACCTCCCAACCAAACAAGGACAGAAGTTGGCCCGTCATGTCCTGACATTCTGTTCATCTCAGTTAGGTAACAGAGTAAGTACAGTACACAAACAAATCATCTTGAATGGCCAATCAACTCCTACGGCTTGCTATTGTGAGTTCCAAGTTATCCTGGAATTATACAATTATAGGGATTCCTCAGTTCTTACTATGTGCGAGCAAGGCTAGTCTATCCAGTCAATCAATTGCGCCAATCATGTAATTAGACGAGTCCCAGCGGGACGCCCGCCGTTAATATAGCATGTACAATTTAATAATATAAGCAGATACCATTCCCTGCCCGTGTGACAGATTTACAGTATCTGTGGGAACCAGCCGACCTGTCGGGCACTACTAGTCCCAAGAGGGCTGCCATGTAAGAACTCGGGAATCCATTCTCTCCATGCCATCATTATTTTATTTAACTTAGAGCCTCTATGTTTAAGCGAAATCCCATGCCGTGGATCATGGTCATTCAAATGAGTACTTTTGTACGGGGTACAATATGCGCAACTCTACAACGATACCCGTGCGGCTATGTTGTGGGTCTTACATAGCGTAATGCAACAATCAAACTAACCACGGAATAATCATGCCTTGACTATAAAGTACACATGCGGTTTTTGTAAGATAAATAAATAACTAGATAATACATAAATAATTTGAAGCCTGCATGTGCCTGTATGCCAATATTCGGGATCGGCTAATCGATTGCAATAGTTCATTACATAAACGTGTCTCATTCATTCAATTCAATAAGACGACTAGCCAGTCTCTTAGTTCCAACTAGGAACGCATGATCAATTATTAGTCAATGTCACAATCATTATCGATGGTGACAAGGCATAAAAGTCAATCAATATTACATGGGGTCGGGTCTATAACTCTCAGGATTATGTTCTAGTCATACTGGGTGTCCACGGATCAATTAGGACACAAGGCGCATTCTACATAACAATCCATTTTAACAAATTTAACATACCATGATTTATCAAGAAATTCACGCAAAAAGGCGTAAGAATATAATAGAAGAATTATCGTGCCATTATTATTTTATTTTAGGGCAAACAGAACACCCAGATCAAGAAGTCACGCCAAGTCTAGCTGGAGTGAGCGTGGAAGATGGGCGCGAACAGTGAGCGTGAAAAGTAATACACAACGTGAGCGTGAAGGAAAAATCCACGCTCTCATAGATTTGTGAAAAGTCACGCAAGCAAGCACAGCGTGAGCGTGAAGGGAAAATTCACGCACGCACAAGTGAGCGTGAAAGATGATAAGAAATTCACGCACGCGCTCAAGGACGTGTGCATGACTAAAAATCCACGCTCTCATAGATATGTGCATGACTGAAAATACACGCAGCCACGTAAGAACGTGTGCGTGACTAAAATACACGCACGCTCATGAGAACGTGACCGTGACTAAAATACACGCAGCCACGTAAGAACGTGTGCGTGACTAAAATACACGCACGCTCATGAGAACGTGAGCGTGACTAAAATACACGCAGCCACGTAAGAACGTGTGCGTGACTGAAATACATATACGCTCATGAGAACGTGAGCGTGACTAAGCCTTCGTCCCAAGCCAGAGATGGAGTTCCCAGCCAGAAAACACGCTAAGTTGGTGGACCAAAAACCCATGAACAGCCGAAAATGTAACAACTTAGATCTAGAGAAAACCAGCCGTAGAAATCAAAAATGCTAAGAACTAATCTCTCTTGGAATCACAAGAAGAAGACAAATGAACCATAAAAACATGGTTCTCAAGTAGAAGCAAGTTTGCACTTTCCTACTGCTGCTGCTGCTGGTAGGTGGAGAAGTGATGAGAGAGAAGAAGAAGTAATGGTAAGAATGAGTAATGAGGAGAGAGAGTGGAGAGGGCGGCTTTAAATAGGAGGAGTGGTGGTAGGTGGGAGCTAATGGGCCGGGTTGGATTCGGATTCATCAATGAACCCGAGAACCTAACCTAGGCCGAACCACATAAGCAAGACTAAAAGCAGGAAATAAAATTGCAGGAAATAAAATTGCAGGAAAGTGATTGACATGAAAATTAAAGAGCAGATAATTAATTAACATGAATTTATAGGAATTTAAATACAGAAATATACATGATAATTACTAAATAAATATATGAACTGTACATGTATAAAATACGCATTCCGGGAACGGGGAGTGATAAGGTAGATTTTCTTGGCCATGTTGTCACAGGAGAAGGAATTTCGGTGGACCCTAAGAAGATAGCTGCTGTTGAGAAGTGGTCTACCCCAAGCTCAGTTGCTGAAATCAGAAGTTTCTTGGGCTTGACTGGCTACTACCGGAAGTTTGTGAAGGATTTTGCCAAGATTGCTGAACCGATGACGAAGCTCACTCGGAAGAATGAAGAGTTCATCTGGACGGAAGATTGCCAGGCATCATTTGAGGAACTGAAGAAGAGACTTACAACAGCACCGATACTTGCGCTACCCGCAGGTACCGGAGGTTTCTCAATATACAGTGATGCCCCTGGAAAAGGACTGAGTTGCATTCTTCAGCAACACGGGAAAGTAATTGCTTACGCATCTAGCCAATTACGGACTCATGAGAAGAACTAACCCACACATGATCCGGAGCTTGCTGCAGTCATCTTTGCTTTGAAGCTATGGAAGCATTATCTCTATGGAGAGAGAGTAGAAATATATACAGACCAAAAAAGTCTGAAATATGTTTTCACTCAGAAGGAGTTGAATAAGAGACAAAGAAGATGGCTAGAGCTGATAAAGGATTTTGACATCGACCTGCAGTACCATCCGGATAAGGCTAATGTGGTTACAGATGCACTTAGTCGATACCCGGTGGCAATGTTCTTAACTAAGGAGCGGCATTTGTTGGAGGATATAGAGAAGCTTGGTCTAGAGATTGTACTGCCTGAGGAAAAGATAAAGGAACTGGGGCGAGAAGCTATTGTACCTGGAGCTGACTCAACCATGATGCAGTTGCAATTGCGTTCAAGTCTGATGGACAAAGTCAAGGAGACACAATTCCAAGACGAGACGCTTTGCAAACTCAGAGATGAAGTGCTGGAAGAAACACTTGAAGGTTCTCTATCGCCAGTAACGGAGCATTGAAGAATAGTACGAGGCTGTATGTACCATCTGGCGAACTAAGAAATGAGCTGATGCAAGAAGTGCACCAGTCGCAGTATTCCATACATCCTGGAGCTAATAAGATATATCGGGATATGCGTACCATTGTTTGGTGGTATGGAATGAAGAAGGACGTATCCAGATTTGTGGCTAGATGCTTGATTTGTCAACAAGTGAAGGCTAGCAGACAGAGACCCGCAGGACTTCTACAGCCGCTGGACATTCCGGAGTGGAAGTGGGAGCATATAACAATGGACTTTGTGTCAGGATTGCCTCGATCCCAAGGAGGGAAGGACGTCATTTGGGTTATTATGGACCGACTGACTAAGTCAGCTCACTTTATCCCCTTCAAGGTGGGTCTATCCACCGAGAAGTTGGCAGCACTGTACATGCGGTACATCTACCGAATTCATGGAGTACCGGTAAGTATTGTATCTGACCGAGATACTAGATTTACCTCACACTTTTGAAAGAGTTTGCATGACAGCTTGGGAACAAAACTGAAGTTCAGCACAGCCTACCATCCCCAAACTGACGGACAATCGGAGAGGACCATCTAGATGCTAGAAGATATACTGAGATCTTGCGTCTTAGAATTTGGAGGGTCTTGGGAGGACCACTTGCATTTAGTAGTATTCTTCTACAACAATGGTTACCAAGCTAGCATTGTATGACACCATTTGAAGCTCTTTATGGACGTCGTTGCCGCACTCCACTTGCATGGGACGACGTAGGAGAAAGAGTACTGCTTGGACCTGAAATGGTAACTGATGCAGCAGAGAAGGTAAAGGTGATCAGGGACAAGCTCAGGATTGTCCAAGACAGACAGAAGCATTGGGCTGATAGCAGTCGTCGACCACTGGAGTTTGAAGAAGGAGATAGTGTTTTTGTGAAGATTTCTTCTACCAGAGGAACGATCAGATTTGGCAGAGCTAGGAAGCTGAGTCCCAGATATATCGGACCATTTGAAGTTTTGAGCCGAGTTGGAGAAGTAGCGTACCGATTAGCTCTATCAGCTAATCTTGAAGGTGTGCACAACGTCTTCTATGTTTCACAGCTCAGACGCTACATCCCGGATCCGAGTCACATTCTGGACCATTCGGAGCTGGAGATTGGACCGAGCCTCACAGTGCCAGAGAAGCCAGTGGCGATTTTGGACAAGGCGAGAAGAGGACCAGGACTTCGGTGACTCCCATAGTCAGAGTTATGTGGAGGCACAATTCCCCAGACGAGTCTACCTGGGAGCGAGAAGATGAGAAGCGGGAGCAGTATCCTTATCTATTTGAGACCTGAGGTAATTCCTACCCTATCCTTTAATTTCGAGGACGACATTTCTTAAGGAGGGAAGGTTGTGGAACCCTTCATTTTTCAATTAATTAATTGAATATTTAATTAGCTAATTATCAATATAAATTATTTATTTAGGAAATGGTATATTTAGAAAATTATTAAATTGCATGTTTGCTAAATTAAATATCTTGCCAGATTATTATTATATTTATTATTATTATTTTTTCAAAATATAAATTTTTGGACTTTTGACTGTCTGACCAGACTCGAACCCAATCCCAAGTCCGAACTAATTTTTCAGAATATTTTTATGTATTAAATATTTAGTGTTATTATATATATAATAAAAAAATAAAAATAAAAACTTAAAAGCTATTAAATTTACGGGTTTCACCAATGATTGTGGGATGCTACAGAGTTAACCCACTTCACTACATGCATATATTTCAAGTAATAATAAGTTAACCCACTGTACTACACTCATAAATTACTTTATCAAACTCTCTTTCTCTTTTATTCTGGAGCAAGAGCTCCCTTCATCTCCCAAACGGCCGAGCCCCTCGGCTTAAACTTCCCGACCGGCCGACCATCCTTTCTCCTTTCCGTAACCCTAGTTCATTTTCCCCTATAAAAACCCCATCTTCCCCTCCCTCTCCAGTATCTGTAACTTCCCTTCCCGAATTTTAAAATTTTTTATACATCTCTTTTTGATCATTTTATACTACATATTTCGTTTGGGTAATGAGTTCTCTTTAAAAACTTTTATAGAAAAAAGAAATTACGATAATACTTTCTTTTGTCAATCAAAAACTATACTAAATTTTTAGTTTGAAAAATCATAATTAGTTTTAATAGAAACGGTTTGCTGAAATTGTGTTATTTAACTTATTGTAGTAATTAATTTTAGATTTCAATGACTTAAATTGCTTGATAAATATCTAAATTATATTCAAATATTTTCTGACAATAATGTATTGATTCTGGTTTAATTTATATAACTTAAATTATTGACTTCGGAGAAATAATTCGAGAATTATAAATAGCTTATAGAATTTGATTAATAAAAGAAAAGAAAAGAAATGTTTTTTTGGATGGAATCGAACATTACCTATATTATAGTAATGATTGATTATTATTTGATTTAAATGCGTTATTTGATAAATAGTAAATATTATTTTATAACTTATTATCTTGAATTATCTAATTGATATACTAAAATTTATAATAATGTTGAGTTTTATTTAAAGCTAATATGGTAATTTCATGTGGTTAGGTTAATGGATAATATTAAATGTTGATACTATAATTTAAGTAAATTCAATTTTTAAACATTAACTGATGTAAACTCACGAGTAGGTTTATCTACTAAACTTCTAAAGGATTTAGACTTCATCTAAAACTAGATGAGGCTCCTTGGTTTCCTTCTATCATCTTTTGTATAAATATAACAGATAGATAATCCGAATCTAACCGACTTACAGTCCTTCTCCCTCTCCATATATACAAATCCCATCCCTCTCAATTACCTATTCTTCCTCAAAACAAAACCCGGACTCTACGGCAGTAACGGTGTCACAACCTGACCATCTGGCCAACCGCTTTGCCCGAACACCGCTATCACCACAGCCTGGCCGGAGCGGCCCCAACTGCGTCGCACAGACCAGCCTTCGGTCGCACGCCCCCAGACTGGACGAACGTCCCCGATTTTGTGCGACTGCGGGCACCACGGTGATTGCACCGGCGCTGGGCAGCCTTCGTTGGCAAGCCACCTTCTGCGAGACCCGACTCGATCAGTATGACCCCAACCATCGCCTTCCCTTGATCTGTCGCGTCTCCACGCGAGCGCGCCGTCGTGCTCCGACCTTTCTTACGTAACTGAGCGCAATCTCCACCCCCCTGCACCATGTGGTCGTCTCGAAATCAAATCGATCCTGTCCCAACCCGATGACCGCAGCATTCCGACACCCTTGTACTGCCGCCCACGCCGGCCAGAACATCTCCCAAGCGCGGCTAGGCGGGCGTCGCCAGGCAAACCTCTCGCCGCGTGACAAGGCTTGCATCCCGACCGTCATGAGCGCCTCACCGAGGCCATCCGACCAGCTTCGACCCCTCCAGCGCCCGCTCCTCGAGTCGTTGTCCGCCGTCGGCATCTAGCTCGCCGACCGATGAGCGCTCCACGCAGACCCTTCCGCTCTCGACACCGCCAAGGGGTTCCTCCCTGCCGCCTACCGCTTTGTGGCCTACGTCGAGCCCGTCGTTGCTACTGTCCTGTCGCCAACACCACCATCAACCGCACAACCACCATCACTACCACCCCGATCATTGCCTATCCCGGCCAAACCCCGCCTATGTCCGCTGATTTCCTCCCCAAATCCGACCACCATCACCGGCATCATCATCCACACACCGCCAGCATAAAACCACCAGGGAAGGAGAGAGGGAGTGAGACCTAACCGTTCTCCGTCGCCGGCCGTCCATGAACACTCGCCGAGCCCGGCGCTCGAGGCTTCGTCAATGTCGAGTTTCCTCCGTGCCTCCGGATCCGAAGCCGGATGTGGGACAAACCCCGTTCCCTGTGCGCCGCCGCAAGCAGATCCGCCATCTCCACCTGTCGCCCTCCTCGAGCGCGGTGCCAAGCTCGCGGATTCGCCTTGGCCGCGACCTACTGCCGCCGAGCCAGTCAACTCCAGTCACCGCCGAGCGTCTCCCCCACAGAGCTCTTTCCGGCGAGCCACCTCCGGTGGTAAAGCACGCCGCCGAACGCCTACTCCCCGCACCGCCTGACGCCGAGCCGGCCCTGCGAGCAAACGTGACCGGAGCCCCCGGCGCGTAGCCATTCCGGCGGCGCATCAGTGCCGCACCTCCGCGGAACTACTCCTGCGCCGCACGCTGCCCGACGAGCTCGGGAAGAACCTCGGTGAGCCAACCCTTTCATTCCTCCTTTTCTTTCTACAGCTTCCTTTTCCAAACTCTCTTTCCCCAAGTTCTCAGAGCATCTCCAAGCCTATTGTGAGTTTGAAAAAAATGGTTGCCACATAGGAATGACAACCATTTTTTCCAAAAGTACTTCTCCAATGCAAATGTGAAATAAAGTGTGGAGTTGACATGGCAATGACATGGCAAAGACAATGTGAAGTTGGTTGTCTAGATCTAGACAATGCACTTCACAATATCTTTATGTCCACATCATCATTTGTGAATAAAAATATTTATAAAAAAGTTGAAGAAGTGGAGGAGTTGTCTTGGAAGTTGGAAAAAATACTTTTTATTGTCTCCTCAATACTTTTGCATTGGAGAGAGTTTTTCTATCTCATTGTCTTTTGACATATAATTTTACCACATAAACAAGACATTGTCTTGTGGCTCATGCCACATAGGAGCCACCTAAGACTCACAACACTTAACAAGACAATAGGGTTGGAGATGCTCTCACAGTGGGAAGAATACAGTAAATGAAGAGCACGGGAAACGAAGAGTAAAGTTAATATTTATTATTATTTTGTTTTTCATATTCTTGGGATAGTCAGCACAATTGTAGATATATTGTATTATTTATGATTAAATACTGTATTATTGTTAGTATTAGTTATGTGTACTATTTTAGTAAAAGAATATATGTACATATGTATAGTGAATAATTTCCTAAAAACTTAGGTTGTAACCAAATATATTTTGCCTATAAGCTAAATATTATTCTATTATTTTTAGTATTTTTATATGACTCTCGACCAAAAAAATATATATATATATAAGTCATATTTTCTAAATTATATCTTGACCTAAAAACGTATTCTCTACCTTTCTAATAGCTATCTAGAAATAATAATACTTTTCTAAAACAGAAATTCTGTTTGTAAATTGTGCACGCTCGCCAGATCGAGACGAAACTTGCGCCAACAGGACCGTATCATTTTTCTGGTCCTGCATGCCAAGTTTGGTCCAATTCTGAGACAGTTGAAATCGACGTCGTTTTGCGGGCCCCACGGTCCCACACAACGGACGATTTTGTGCACGGCCCGCCGGAATCCAACTATGGACATACGGTTGGGTTCGTATTGAAAAACTGGATCCGTAGACATGTAGTTTGACGACTTTAGAGACCATTGACTCTGGCACGCATTTTGGTGCAAAGCGGGTCCAACGGCGGACATCGTTTTTGCCCGAAATTACCGTTTTGCCCCTGTGTCCAGAATTGGACTTAAGGACAGGCAATCCTAGCTAATTTGACTATTCTGAGAACGTTGATAATATTTATTTCAGCATCCGGAGACTTCTGCATGTGTTGATTGATTGTGGCTCGTGAGTGGTATTTATTATTGGTTTCTCCAGCTAAGGACCTCAGGCAAGTGCACTTTCTGATTGCTTTTCGATTCATAGTAGTTTTCTCATTTCATGTTTATACATATATCTTGCTGCTTGTTGACACGCTCGTCACACGGAGTTGTCGGGAGGGGAAATATCTTAGTAAATATGTGGACTACCCAGAAAATATCCCAAGATGTCTATTCGTGAACAATAGCATCTGCACACGGCACGTGTAGATGCCGAATTTTACCCCCTAGCCGTCCACATGTCGAAACAGATATTTCATACCACTTAGCTAGATAGATGTCTTTTATTAGTTTTTTTCCTTGTTTATTTCTCTAATCGTGCTATGACATCATTTATCTTCCAGTTTTATTTCTCATATGCTATTTTCATGTCTTGTCAATTCTATTGTGTTTTGCATTGTCGTCGGTTTGTGTACTTGTTCCATTCCTGACTGGAAACCAACATTTTTCAGGTTTAGCCGCGATCACTCTTAGCACTGGGAGAACTTGGGTATGCTGAAGACGACCTAGAAATAGAAAGCTATTGTATCAACTTCATTAACTGGAAATCTTGTATTTTCTTTAAATATAAATCTTGTAACTGTTGTAATAAATTAGAATTGTGAATGAGCAGCAATTGTGATATTTGAGCATTTATTTCTTGCGGGCTTGACAGCGTTCTACCGCCGACTCTGCGGCGTAGGCTGGCTTGGACACGTCTCGTATCCGAAAACTGGGTGCGGGTCGTGACAGTATCCCTTTCACTTTTCCCAAATTTTTTTCCTAGCCCTAATCCGAGCCCTAAATTTCATCCGACACAGGCGAGCCCCGACCGAGCGGCCTTCTGCCGTTGTTTCCTGCGCTTTCTCCTTGCCGTCGGCCCAACCAGGCGTCGATCCCGACCGAGCGGCCTTCGCCGTTGTCCCGCGCCCCAGTCCGACCGCCTCCCAGCACCGGCCTTCCACCGCTGCTGTTCCCGAGCCCGCAGGACACCGGCCAGCCCATCTCGGCCGACCCCTTGTGCACGCCCCGTGCGCCGCTTGCCGTTCGACAACGAGCCCGATCCGGCCGTCCGTGCCGGTCCAGCACCTCCCCGTGTCCGGCTTGCTGTTCTGAAGCCGCTGTTTCGGTTTTTCGTGGCCGATCCCGCTATCCAGCGCTGTCCGATTTCATTCCCTAGATTTATCCCGCGGCTCCCCGACCAACGGATTTTGGTAAATTCTGATAAACACAGTAGTTCGTCCCTCCCGTCGTAGTCGATGATGAATTTGGTCCCCAATCCCGTTACGGGATTCGGTTAGATGTTTCGATTTCGGGAATTCCGAAATTCTCTTGGTATTTTTTGTGCTGTGACTTTCGGATTTTATTCCGTGAGTTGATTTTTGGTTCTGTGGTTAATTCGTTTTGATTTCGGAATTTTCGAATATTTTCGGGATAGGTTCTGTGTATTTTGGTTCTCGGAATCTCCGAGATTATCTCGGAAAAGCTTCTGGGATTTTTGGTTTAGTAGTTAAATTATTGGTATGCTGGTTCTTTATGTTGTGGTGATTTCGATTTTGTTCCGGGTTTTCCGTATTCATTTTGGAAATAATTCTATGAGTATATTTTATATAAAAATGGATTTTTCCCAGGTGTGGGACTGATAATTGCAGTTTGTGGCACATTTTCCCAGTTTTGGGTTATCCTGAAAATAGAGGAAATGCTGCCGAATTTTTTTTATAAAATTATATAAATGGATTTCAAATCGGTTTTCGAAAATATTTATAAAATAGATTTTGGGCGACGACCGTACTGGTCCATGGGCCCTAACTAAATGCAAACGAAATCGGGGTTTCCAGACGTTGAGGCATTAACTATTTTGACGATTGGACCAAGTTTGAGACTCAAAATTTAAGTTAATTTAATTTAATTACTAGTTTTATTTTGTAATTAAATTGTAGGATTTTTAGGGACTAACTAATATTTTCCTTCTTATTTTAATTCATGTAAAATGGTATGTAAGGGCATAAGCCCATTTATTTCTGCTAATTTTTGTAATAGCTAGTAGTTTGTTCGTATTTTTTTGATTTTTGTTCGGAACGTAAAAATTTAGAAATGATAAATAATTATAACATTTTAGAAATTAATGTTCTTCTCATTTAATGAAAAATGTAATTTTATTATATAAATTATAAAATACCAAGTTTTGCCAATAAACCGATAAATACAAAGTTTTTCGAAATTAAATATAAATTGATCTTTCCATCATAATTAAATGTAACGCATTAGATAATTGAGTTTTGTTTGTGTTAGTATAATAAAGACTAAAAATTGACTAGGACAAATTTAGAGATTGTAACTAGCACATCTAGCATGGCAACTTTTGAAATCTAAGGCAGACTTCTCGATTGTAAGATTTCGAGGACAAGTCTGAAATTCATCTCGGAGACATTACCTTCATTCCAGTCAAACCAAGACAAGTATATTTTGTGGTAGTTTACAATTATTTAGTAATCGTTTTATTGCAAGTTTAAACCACGATGAAATATGGAACTCTCTCTGAGAGCATTGACTGATTAACTGTTGGGCACTAGGGGAAATAGTGTAATGAGTATGACCACATCTAAAATAGTATAATGACTGTGTTAGCTTACCCCTCATACACACGGGGATAAGCCATATCGTATCAATAGGATACAACTGTACAACCCAATCCAGTCATATTCATTGCCTATTCACATCACAATGTTTTAACTGCTGAAAAACTATTTATTTCAAATTGTTTAAAAATGCATAACTCTATTATTATTTCAATTGTTAAATTATCATGAATTGTACCTTGCTCTCTCCTGACTGGAGACTATATTTTTTAGGTCCTATTGATGATGCAGAGCTACTGATTAGTAGTTATTATGATCATGAGTTGTATCCAGCTGTGCTACCTGATGGTGCTGGACTTGGAGATGACGAACCTATCTTTTAGCTGTTGTCATTTTCTATTTCCAGTTGTTGTTGTTTGAAAAGACTATTTCTATTATCAGTTGTAACTTTTGTTGGACAAGTTTTATTTATCGAAATATTACATTGTGGCAAATAGAATTGTGTTGTTGATTACCTGCATGAGTGATACAGCTTACTGCCGCCGTCTCAACAACGGTGCAGGCTGGGCATGATCCGATTCGACCCAAGAAATTGGGACCGGGTCGTGACAATTATGTCGAGTCATTGACTCGAATATCTGCGTTGACCCAAAATATATATCAATACGAATCGATGCAAAGAGTTACGTTGACCCGAGGAATGCATCGAGTAAGATCGATACAAGTGTTAAGTTGGTCCGAGAGAAAGCATTGAGTCGGTTCAAAGATTCTAAGAAATCGAGTCGATGAAATGCACAAGTCCGATTCGAACGAATATTGATTTTAGTTGGTTTCATGTGCAGGCTATACATTTACGCTGAAATATAAAAGGTTGACATTTTGCCTTATTTTTAACAGAATCCACAAAAACCACATCAACGCCTCGCAACGGACTGAGGCATAGGCACGGTAAGCCAAATCGATCGGATAATTCAACGAAGTACAAAGTGCTCGAATGGATAAGTCAGAAGAGTTGGCCGTGCAACAAAGTTATGAAATCGAGCTGCATCAGCTCGGCAAAACGACAATACGTATCGGTTTAAGGTAGGAGGACTTTGACCCTTCTTTCCTACTCCTTCATGCGTAAGTAAAATAAACCATTGTATGCTAAGTTAACCTATCGAGACCACGGACGTGGCTCGAAGGAAGAAAATTGTAGTGCTTGTTGAACACTAGATAGAACAATTGAAATAAAACGTACATCACATGTATGAGTCACTATTGAACATCGAAATATCGCAAAGGCGAGCGCCTCGGTGCTTAAGCCATAAGAACATGAGATAACTGTATCGATGAGTGCCTCAGTGCATAAGTCATTAATGGCCTCGCACACGAGTTAGAGGGCTAGCACATTGAAAGACTATATAGGCGTGAGTGCCTTAGTGCACGAGATGTAATGTCCCACTCCGCATGGTGCATTATGATGAGTCGTTGACTCGAAGAGTTGCGGTGACCCGATAAAGTATCGATGTAAATCGATGCAAAGCATAAGTCCGGTTTGAACAAAGTATTGACTTCGGTTGATCTGGTGTGCAGGCTATACTTTTACGCTGAATCATAAGAGGTCGATATTTTACCTTATTCACTAAAGTGTCCGCAAAACCAAAACCTTGCCCTGCAACGGACTGAGGCATAGACACAGTAGGCCGAATCAATCAAGTAGCTTAATGGAATGGCTAAGTTAGAAGAGTTAGCCGCTTATGAAATTGAGCCGCATCAGCTCGGCAAGACGAGAAGGCATATCAGCTTAAGGTGGGCGGGTTCTTGACTCTTTCTCTCCCTACTCCTTCACGCCTAATAAGATTGTATCCCATGTATGCGGTTGTGACTAATGAGTTAGTGAGTGTGACTCGAATGATTAAAGGTCTTAGTGTGTGTCGAATATTAAGATAGAACATTGAACAATTGAAGCGACGTACATCAAGTGTACGGGTCGCGGTAGGACGGTGATGGTAGAACATTGAAAGGCGATATCAAGATGTGTATCACATGCATAATTCCAAGAACATTGAACACTAGGCCTAGAACTTTGATTATGGCATTGAGCGTGCCCTTGCGCACGGAAGCTACGAAATGACTAAGTGTCACTACCCGCTCCTGAATAATCGGATACGAGTCGGACACGTCCAGCCTTCGTCCTTAGACACGACAAAGTAAGCTGGCAAAATCTAACCAGATAACCATAAATGTATACAATCACAACATCTACATACGATCCCAGAAGATCACCATAAATCCACATATAACATAAATGTACTAGTCATTAGGAATGAAAATGTACTATGAACTCTAAAACAGTATCTAGGAGTAAGGCTAAACAGTCTAAACCTGAAGCCTCAAGCTAAGTATCATCCTACTCAGCTAATGTCTCGGGCTCTGGCCCATATGGTAGAATGATATCCTGCAAGTATACCTGCAACATATCTAGTTAGGAGCGGAGCAAAGTACAGTTCTAGGTAATGAAACATGAACATAATATGAACTGAGTACAGAAGTAAAGGAAAATGAAATACAGGAATGAACATGAAAGTACAGGAAAGTAGTACAGGAAATAAGTAAAGAAACTATAGAACATGAATGTAAAGTACAGGAACATGTAAAATACAGGAATGAAACTATAATCCTGAAGTACCAGACATGATAAGTGCACAATATCGAAATACATCTAGTCCATATGACCGGTTGGGGTGAGTACAAGAGCATGTACAGGAGTACATGAATATGGTACGACTTAGGGTCCGCGTGCACGATACGAGGCCTAAGCTAGGTACATGAGTATAGTAACCGGGATAGGTCACATCGCTAGTATATTTCCCCATCCGACACTAATAAGTACAAGAACAAGAGTACATGAGTACATGAATACATGATATCGTGCCATAACGTGTCACAAGAAAGAGTACAAGAATGTAAATGCACAAAACCGTAGAAAAGTACTTGCCTTGCTCCGGTAATCAATGGTAGGAAGATGATCTGTAAGTCTACCTAAATTTTAGTACAAGTTGGTTAATCACAATTCTATAGTCTCTAGATATGTCAATGCTTAATTCCTATATACGTAGTTAACTAACTTAATACACACTGAGTAAGGGTACACAACTACATAATTACTTGACCAAACACTCTAGTACTAAACATTACTTAACATCATATCTTTTACTTAGAAAAGTACTATAAGATAGTTAACATTTCTTAGTAAATACTAAAAGAATAATACAAATATTAGATAACAATACTATCCCGACCACATGCTTAGAGCCTATCTTACCATAGGTTCAACCCAAAATAGAAAACTGCATTAATTCTTATGTTACCAAATGGAATATTCAGAGTCATACTTAAACTAGGCCAACTTGAGCCCAACAATAGCCAAAACCAACAAGCTATAGACTACTAGCTCCATCATACAGAACCCAAGAAATGGAGTTAAGGTTCAGCAGTAACATCAGGATACAATTCTTATTATAGTCATACACCTGTACCTATGAAAACATGAACCAAGCCACCAATAATTTATTCCAGCAACCTATTCCCAGAAAGGAATATATATACGAACCATATACATACTTAAATTAGGCAACAAAACCCCATCAACTCAAAACATAAATGCAAAATGGTTATTCTATAACCTACAACAGAACACCCACACCCAGTATAAATCCAAACCAAGAATTGAAGATATGTCAGTACAATTAAACAACTAAACCTCAACAAGGTATATATACCCAAAATTAGCTCAACCCCAATAAATGCAAACTTATCTAATCAAATATACAATTCTACCATGCAACTGGTACCATACTGAGTTTGGGTGACTTGCAACCCTCTCATAACTCCCTGCAGACTCTAAACTAAACACACATAGTAACAAGCTAGTCGACTACTCCTGCCATCAGTCAATTGGCAACTCCAATCACAGAAAACCCAGATCCACAAACACACGCACACACCAACTGAATATACATTCAAAATCACCAAATTAAAATAAGACTCCCGCCTTCCTTGCTAATCCTAGCCCTGACACGTACATACATCTCGAACACGATCTGCATCTGGACTCGAACAGAAAGACGCACTATAGCCGGACACGAGCAAGCTAGACTGGTACATACGATCAAACAAAGGACACCGACACAGGAGATATCTATCGATCATGTCCAAAATTCTAATCAAAATCTACTAATCAACAACTCGACAATAGTGAGAGGGGAAGAAATTACCCAAGAATCTGGATCAGATTTGAAGTAACCGTTAGATCTCCAAGTGTTGGACAGGAGCTTCCTGAATCTAACTATGAACTCAGTTCTCTGCAATATTGCAACGAACAACATAGTTAGATTTGAGAGTATCCTCTGCAATATTATATCGAAAATTGTGGAGCAACGAATCAGGAAATATGAGATTAACTAGTCCTTACCAATTTAGTTTGGATCCAAACTTCTCAACTCAACCGACCAATTTCCTGATGAACTCACGATCTAAACAAGAACTCATAGGTTGATCATTCAAATTCAAGTCTCACAATCCCTTACTAAAGAAAATGCAAAAATGAAGAACTCACCGATCTGGACTTCGGAGATGATCGCGTTCCTGTCGAACGTTCATCAAACTCTCCGAAGGAATCGAGTCACTCCATTGTTGATGCCGAAATTTACGAAAAAAATGTCAAGGCGGGTGAAGGAATGATGTCGGAAACTGATCGCCGTGGAGGAACGGTCGTACGACCGTCGTAATCTGGAAAAGACCCCGTCGTTGGAGAGGTCGCCGCTGGGAAGGAAGCCGCCTTCGTCGGAGAAGGAGAAGTGATTCGCTGGAGTAATCAAACCCCCATCATGGAAGCACTGCCAGAGGAGGTCCGCACAGTCAAGCGCCGCTGGTAGAAGTCGCCCGTCGCCGGAGATCAAGTCCACCACCGTGGATTCGAAGGCTTAGGGTTAGGGTTAGGCGTATGTTTGGATTTGGAAGAGGCTGAGAAAAAAAGTCTGGGCTTAGCTGATGCAGATAATAGGGTTTCTCTCTCCAGCTCTTTCTACATAAGAAATTTCACATTTACAGAACCCCCCCTCGAAATGGTTTTTAAGCAAGAAGACCCTCCTCCTTTTCACTATTCGCAGGTTATACAAAAATTCAATAAAAATGTTAAAAGTTATAATGATTTAGAAAAAGTGGGGACCACAATTAGTTAGTTACAACAAACTTTTAAAAATTGAAATTTCCTGCTTTTAATTCGATTCCCTCGAAATATATAATTCCAAATATTTATTATTTAAACTAAACTTATTATTTTATTAGAAACTTTAATTTCTCAAAAATAGGAAAGGAGTTACAAATCTCTTTCCCTTGAAAATTTTTTCCTCGAAATTCGAAGACCCACAAAGTAAATCTCAAAATCATAAAAGATTCAAACACAAGTCATTTATTGAAAATAGAATTTTCGAACACTAGAATACAATCAAGCAAACGATCTAGGATATCGCTCTCGCATCTCGTCCTTGCGCTCCCATGTGGACCCTCCCGGAGAGTGGTGTCTCCATATGACGTGAACAAGTGTAATGGTCTGGTTTCGCAGTTTTTTCTCCCTCCTATCCAAGATCTCTACTGGCTGCTCCTCGTAGGCCAAGCTCGGAACCACCTCTAGCTCTGAATAGTCCACCACATGGCTCAGGTCCGAAATGTAGCATCAAAGCTGGGACACGTGGAAAACATCGTGCACTCTCTCCAAGCTGGCTGGAAGCGCTAGTTGATATGCCACCTCGCCAATTCGTGCCGTCATATCGAAAGGACCGATGTACCTCGGACTGAGCTTCCCGCCTCTGCCAAAACGAATGACGCCTCTAGTCGACAAGAACTTCAGGAATACTCTATCTCCAACTGCGAACTCCAGTGGCCGTCTGCTGCTATCCGCCCAGTGCTTCTGCGGATCCTGTGCAACTCTGAGACGCTCTCTGAGCCTTGAGACCCTGTACGATAATTACACACAAGAAGTTGGAATAACACGATCAATGATCAAGAATCAAAAAGGCACGAGATAGAATAAAGTTCCAATTACAACTTAGAGGAGCAAAATCATGAAGACACAACTATTAAGTACGATCAAAAATCAATATTCTAACACGAATGGACTAGGACAAGATAGGAAAATCATGATCAGATAGACATGATTTAAGATCGAAGTTTAGACAAGACACAAACGAAGTATTGAATCAAACTCTGGCAATGTATAATTTTGAGGAATTCAATGATCTAACGATAAAATACTAGAAGGGTAATTAGCGAGTGTTGATTGAGAAAACGTACAAAATACTCAGGAGATACAGTATCAAATCAAGATGAACGTGCAAGGATTTGTGATTCTCGAAAACCAATAATCATATGAAAATGAAATATAGTCTCCATGATATCCAAGAACATATAGATATTTGAAGTCACTTACTTAGAATCCCTGTCCCGCCAGTGTTTGTCTGGCTGCAGTGAAATTTTGGTTCCATGACTTAAATAACAATATGTTACCGAATAACATATCAACTTTATCTATTTTCAAACAATTTTTAACGAAGCAACTCAAGAGATCTCAATATGAAGAGTTTAGGACAAAGTCTTAATAATACCCAAAAACCTATGAATGTCTGAAATCACTTCAACTTAGAGTTCATGCCTCGCCAGTGCGCTGCTGGCTACAGTGAACTTTCGTTCTCCGCAATTCAGATAACGGCTGCAGCACGCAACTGTCATGCCCTAGTAGGTCATCGAATAGTCTTTCAACTTTATCCATAAAAAAATTCAAGGAATCAAAATGAGTTTCAATAGTCCAAGTCACGAAAATGGTGAGGTTATCTGATTATTAGAATACAAGGGTTTATGAGGTACTAAGAGACGACAAGGAATCCAATCAATGAGTACAAAAGGGCAACCAGAAAATTTTAAAATTTCAGACAGGGAGCGAAGTTTCAAATTATAACATAATTTCAACTAATATCTGGAATGGTAACAAGATTTCATATATGGGACATTATTCTGAAGGGATAACAGAGTCTCGAAGGATGAACTGAAGCAAGGTATCAGATATAAGACAAGTTTCAAAATAAGAAATAAAATTCCGTACTGGAAACAAATTTCAATAAAATCTCGAATAACAATAAAATTTGGAGCAAAAACTTGAATTGAAAACGAATTCTCAAATAAGGTATACAGTGAAAAATAGAAAATCAAGTATCAACAAAGTCGTGAATTAGGAACAAATTCTCGAAATAGAAAATCTCAACGAGGAAACAAGATTTTGAATAGGGAACACGGTCTCAACGAGTCGGGAGTAGGAACTGAAGTTCCAAAGTCTGAAAAATCTTAAATATGAGACTAAATCACGAACAAAATAAAGTCTCGTAAATAGGAAACATGATCTTAAAATCTCGAATGGAATCAAGTTACGAAATAGAAAAAGAGAATCACTGGGTGAATAGCAAACAAGTATCCATAAAATAAGTTATACATCAAACAGGGGACAAGATTGAAACAAAGTGGTGATCAGAACAATTTCTCAAACAGAAAATAAGCCATGAATAGGAAAAGAAATTCTCATATAGGGAACATGTCAAATCCTCAGATTCGAAAGGAAATTTTCAAAGGATGTCTTGAATGGTAAATAGAAGAAAATATTGAATAAAATCAAATTCCAACAAGTCCCGAATAGAAAACTGAACCTCGAGAAGAAAACAAAATTTATAAATTATAACTAGTTCTGAATAGGAAACAAAATTCCTGAGTAGTCTCGAAAAGAAAGCAGGGTTACGAAGAATGGATGGAGGAGTATCAATCAACGAATAGAAAACAATATCTCGAAATAAGTTTTGAATATCAACCAAGGTTCTGAAATAGAAAACAAGAAGTTTCAAGAAATGGTCTAGATGCTAAAAGAAATTTAAGGAAAGACTGGATTGCTAATCAAGATACATGGTTTTTCCAACCATGCAAAAGAAATCTTTTGCCTTCAATTCGTCTTCAGCATTCCTCCGGAACTGGGAACACTTCAATTTCTTCAGCTGTCCTGACATAGGCTGGTCCTTGCGACAGTGTTCCATTATGTTGCTGAATCTGGAGAGGTGGGTTCTTCTTCTGTGATACTGGTCCTCCTCGTGCTTGTCCTTGGGCAGTATGATCAGCGGTCTCCAGTAGTCCTTGACTTGGTGGGCAGGCGATCAGCAGTACAAGCATAGCTTTCGTCTTTTGTGGCACTCTTCGTAGTGGTGTCCTGAGAGATGGCAGAAATGCAAATGATCATCGACTGGATCTGAATTTGAATCTTCCGCTGGCTGAAGAAGCAATCTGAGTGTGGCGACGCTTCGCGGATCCATAATAGCTGCTATCTCGGCCATAAGTCTTCATGTCTCTTCTGAGCTTCAGTTTTCCGTTGTGTCCTATTGTCTGTGCTACATTCTGGATCTCCAGTATGGTGACTCCAATCTTCAGAGGAGTCAGATCCTCCAAGACTTGGATGATCTTCAGTGGCGGCTCAAGGTTCTCGATCTGCTCCTCGGTGTAGGATATACGCTCGGTGTCGGGGAAGTCCAAGGTCTGAGAGTCTGGAAATCAGAAGTCCTTCCTGGCTCAGAGAGTGTATCCACAAGTCTGGCTTGGAAAGGATGGCATGCTCCCTCTAGTTGTCAAGGGACTCTTCAAACGTCTTCGTCAATTACGTACTACCCATGAGGATAGTAGAGTGATAGAAGGTAGTGGGAGCTCGAAACTCTTAAGTGTAGGTGGATCGACTGTTCCGGTGTCACGTGCTTTTGAACTATCTAAAAAATAGAAAACTGTTAAAATAACCTAGACCTAAATACAACAAGTGTTTATAGAATATCAATATACCCTATGTACTTGATTTTCTATGCTGTGATTCAAGTTTTCCTAGTTTAAATCAAGTCCCCCAATAGTACACTAATACCAAGGTACTATTAGGATAGACCTGCATGGGCCACCACTAAAAACATGTCACGACCCGCTCCCGAATAATAGGACACGAGTCAGACACGCCCAGCCTTCGTTGTTAGACACAACGAAATAAGCTGTACCAAACTGGGAAATCTAACCAGATAACCATAAATGTATACAATCACAACATCTACATACGATCCCAGAATATTACCATAAATCCATATATAACATAAATGTACTAGTCATCAGGAATAAAAATGTACTATGAACTCTAAAACAGTATCTAGGAGTAAGGCTAAACAGTCTAAACCTGAAGCCTCAAGCTAAGTCTCATCCTGCTCAGCTAATGTCTCGGGCTCTGGCCCGTATGGTAGAATGATATCCTGCAAGTATACCTGCAATATATCCAGTCAGGAACGGAGCAAAGTACAATTCTAGGTAATAAAACATGAACATGATATGAACTGAGTACAGGAGTACAGGAAAATAAAATACAGGAATGAACATAAAAGTACAGAAAAGTAGTACAGGAAATAAGTACAGGAACTATAATACATGAATGTAAAGTACAGGAACATGTAAAATACAGGAATGAAACTATAATCCTGAAGTACCAGACATGATAAGTGCACAATATCGAAATACATCTAGTCCATGTGACCGGTTGGGGTGAGTACAAGAGCATGCACAGGAGTACATGAATATGGTACGACTTAGGGCCCGTGTTCATGATGCGAGGCCTAAGCTTGGTACATGAGTATAGTAACCAAAATTGGTCACATGGCTAGTGTATTTCTCCACCCGACACTAATAAGTACAAGAACAAGAGTACAGGAGTACAGGAATACATGATATCGTGCCATAACGTGTTACAAGAAAGAGTACAAGAATGTAAATGCACAAAACCATAGAAAAGTACTTGCCTTGCTCCGGTAATCAAGGGTAGGAAGATGATCTGTAAGTCCACCTGAATTTTAGTACAAGTTGGTTAATCATAATTCTATAGTCTCTAGATATGTTAATGCTTAATTCCTATATATGTAGTTAACTAATTTAATACACACTGAGTAAGGGTACACAACTACATAATTACTTGACCAAACACTCTAGTACTAAAAATTACTTAACATTATATCTTTTACTTAGAAAAGTACTATAAGATAGTTAACATTTCTTAGTAAATACTAAAAGAATAATACAAATATTAGATAACAATACTATCCCGACCACATGCTTAGAGCCTATCTTACCATAGGTTCAGCCCAAAATAGAAAACTTCATTAATTCTTATGTTACCAAATGGAATATTCAGAGTCATACTTAAACTAGGCCAACTTGAGCCCAACAATAGCCAAAACCAACAAGCTATAGACTACTAGCTCCATCATACAGAACCCAAGAAATAGAGTTAAGGTTCAGAAGTAGCATCAAGATAGAATTCTTATTATAGTAATACACCTGTACCTATGAAAACATGAACCAAGCCACCAATAATTTATTCCAACAACCTATTCCCAGAAAGGAATATATATACGAACCATATACAGACTTAAATTAGGCAACAAAACCCCATCAACTCAAAACATAAATGCAAAATGGTTATTCTATAACCTACAATAGAACACCCACACCCAGTATAAATCCAAACCAAGAATTGAAGATATGTCAGTACAATTAAACAACTGAACCTCAACAAGGTATTTATACCCAAAATTAGCTCAACCCCAATAAATACAAACTTATCTAATCAAATATACAATTCTACCATGCAACTAGTACCATACTGAGTTTGGGTGACTTGCAACCCTCTCATAACTCCCTGCAGACTCTAAACTAAACACACAGAGTAATAAGCTAGTCGACTGCTCCTGCCATCACATAATTGGCAACTCTAATCACAGAAAACCCAGAGCCACAAACACACACACACCAACTGAATATACATTCAAAATCACCAAATTAAAATAAAACTCCCGCCTTCCTTGCTAATCCCAGCCCTGACACGTACATATGTCTCGAACACGATCTGTATCTGGACTCGAACAGAAAGACGCACTACAGCTGGACACGAGAAAGCTGGACTGGTACATACAATCGAACAGAGGACACCGACACAGGAGATATCTATCGATCATGCCCAAAATTCTAATCAAAATCTACTAATCAACCACTCAACAATAGTGAGAGGGGAAGAAATTACCCGAGAGTCAGGATCAGATTTGAAGTAACCGTTAGATCTCCAAGTGTTGGACAAGAGCTTCCTGAATCTAACTATGAACTCAGTTCTCTGTAATATTTCAACGAACAACATAGTTAGATTTGAAAGTATCCTCTGCAATATTATACCAAAAATTATGGAGCAACGAATCAGGAAACATGAGATTAACTAGTCCTTACCAATTTAGTTTGGATTCAAACTTCTCAACTCAGCCGACCAATTTCCTGAACCCACGATCTAAACAAGAACTCATAGGTTGATCATTCAAATTCAAGTCTCACAATCCCCTACTAAAGAAAATGCAAAAATAAAGAACTCACTGATCTGGACTTCGGAGATGATCACGTTCCCGCCGAACATTCATCAAGCTCTCCGAAGGAATCGAGTCACTCGATTGTTGATGCCGAACTTTATGGAAAAAATGTCGGGGCGGGTGAAGGAATGATGCCAAAAACTGATCGTCGTGAGGGAACGGTCGTACGACCGCCGTGGTCTGGAAGAGACCCCGTCGTTGGAGAGGCCGCCGTTGGGAAGGAAGCCGCCTTCGCCGGAGAAGGAGAAGTGATTCGCTGGAGTAATCAAACCCCCGCCGTGGAAGCATTGCCAGCGGAGATTCGCGCAGTCGAGTGCCGCTGGCAGAAGTCGCCCATCACCGGAGATCAAGTCCGCCGCCGTGGATTCAAAGGCTTAGGGTTAGGGTTAGGCATAGGTTTGGATTTGGGAGAGGCTGAGAAAAAAAGTCTGGGCTTAGCTGATGCAGAGAATGGGGTTTCTCTCTCCAGCTCTTTGTACATAAGAAATTTCACATTTACAGAAACCCCCCTACGAAATGGTTTTTAAGCAAGAAGACCCTCCCCCTTTTCACTATTCACAGGTTATACAAAAATTCAATAAAAATGTTAAAAGTTATATTGATTTAGAAAAAGTGGGGACCACGATTAGTTAGTTACAACAAACTTTTAAAAATTGAAATTTCTTGCTCTTAATTCGATTCCTTCCAAATATATAATTCCAAATATTTATTATTTACACTAAACATTATTTTATTAGAAAACTTTAATTTCTCAAAAATAGAAAAATGGAGTTACAATAAGTAAGCGAAATGGGGCAAGTCATGGTAAAATACCGCGGAACCTGTCGTAACATTGAAAGATATACTTCGTGCATCGAAGTATGCAGTTGTGGCACAATTGCTACAAAACTGCCATTATACGAATAACTTATGAATGGAACGCGTTGAGTATAAAAATGAAAAGTCTAAGCCGTTGGACGTCGTACAATACGGATGTGTTGGGGCATAATGCCGATAGAACTTGAAATAGAGATAACAAAATATGTTTATGGAACATGGGATTGGTTGGAATGATATGACTTTTTTGCTTGCGTGTATTGCATGGTCAATGGACTTTGATGGCCCGTACACGGGTGCGGCTTCCCTCGAACGGTTACAACCGGGCCACCGGGACCGTTCGGCCTAGAAGGAAATTATGTTTGGTATTTATGCTGCACTTTATTACGACGGATTACGACCAACTAGTGTTGTGATAATCTATAATATCAGTAAGTTTGGGATCCTTTGAATACTAGGCTAGCAATCCGTACTGGAGCGATCGTAGGCTTACACGTTGAGATGCCAAGTCCATTACGGCGTGGAACGTCGTGACCTTCATATAGATAAGACCGATAGGCTGAGACTAGAATTGGGTGCAGGCGCAGAGCCTGCCTTATGCATTTGTCTAAGTTTGGTTGGTTGGCTGCATAAATTGTATGGTTGGTTATGCATATTTCTAACGATTGTAGGCTAAGCAAAACGAGATGAAAACATGCACGATCACTATGCTTATGTTCATATTATGTCTAACTGTATCTACTGCAGGGATACGATATTGGACACATTTATATTATATTGCTATGCTTGAATATTGCCATGAAACTGATCCTAAGGCTAGATAGAAAGATCACCAAATAAAGATGCATGCTTCACTAAATGTACTTAGTGTTGGTTTGGGTGTGAGTGGGTCTTGAGCAGTGCAGCAAGGATGAAAGCACTAATCTTCCACTATTTTGCTTGCAGGTTCAGGATATGTTCGCCTCGGGGCGGGGCTTGGCTTGGACGCGCCGAGGCATGGAGTCCTTAGCATTTGAGGCGAGCTACCGCATTAGTGTTCGGACTTGCAACATGGAGATGTTCGGCCGAAGACTACTTATTAGCTACAAAGAGACATAATTTATAGAATAATGTAATCCTTTGTGAGTTAGAGAGATCATGAGTGTTGTAGCCAGTTGGCATATTCAGATGGGCTATTCATAGCCTTTGTAATCTTCAGTTCATTATTAATAAAAAGAGATTCTTATTGTATACTATGTTTTCTTTCGCTGCTTATGTTATTAATTTACGATAATCTTATGTGAACCTGTTATCTTGCATTGCACAAGTGCAACTCCAGGCACGTACGACATCACGCCCTAACGAGGATGATGATTTGGGTGAAATCTAGCGAGGATGAGCGATTTTTCTGGTCGGAGCATGATAAGTTGGTACAGAGCGGTTCCATCCTCTGGACCGTGAACGAATCTCTGTGACCCTCAGTTGCTTCGCTATCGAAATCAGTTGACTTTAAGTTATTTTTGCAACCGCATGGCTCATGGATCTGCTCGATGCTATATTGAATGTTCCATACAGTAAGTCTGTATTATGTTCATACGTCTGTCACAAGTATGTCGAGACTATCACGCTATCTCCGAGTTCCATCGGAGAACGTTGGTTGCACGAAGTGCAACGAGTTATGAAATGTTGGTTTTCCGAAGTGCAACAAAGTTGCCAGTCGTTGGTTGCACGAAGCGCAACGAATATGGGGATGTTTGTTGCATGAAGTGCAATAAGATACGTATTGTTGGTCGCATGAAGTGCCAAGAGATATATGTTGTTGGTTGCATGAGGCGATGCATGTTATGTGGCTATGTGAAAGGGTAGCAATATATGCATGTTATGTGGCTATGTGAAAGGGTATCAATATGTTTAACGATTTGAGTAATAACCTTGAGTATTGAGAAGGAATCATCACACGAGCTACAACGATGAGATTGAGAAATTGCGGATGCGATAGTAGCGAGTCGAGTTGGTCGCTAAGTCGAGTTTGAGTAAGCGAACTTGTAAGTTAGCTGATTTGAATCGAGTTTCGAAGTAGGCGAATGTCTATGTTGGATATATGTCGCGTTGAGCCTTCAGTTAGCGAATGTTACGTTGTGATCGATATGATCACCAAGACACGATTAGCCTCGAATGAATGTCAAACTGGAGCGAACGATAATGTACGTTGGCCAAGTTGTTGTACCAACTCGAGTAAGAGAACGCTAGAGCTGGGAATCTGGAAAGATCACCACAAGGATAGTTGATTTGAAATAAACGTCGGACCTATACAGAGTGTAATGTCGAGTAGTGACTCGATTTTGAGCGATATATGCAATACCACTTGTGCGATCAGTACAGTAAAGCATTGTATCGATGATGATAGGCTCGACTTCTGAGTGGTATATACAATACCACTTGGCAATAGCTACGTGGAACCGTTTAGTGACTTGCAATAGATTGTGTCGAGACAATTGTGTCATTACGATAAGTTTGTCCTCAACGAACGGAGTAGTACCGAGACTCGAGTGGGAATGACTCGATTGAAGTCGATGCAAGTATGATTCGATGAATTGAGTTGAACGATTATGTGCAAAGTCGTATCCATGGATGATACGTCGGGCGAGGATTCGTTAAGTGTAAGTCGAACGATAGGCTGAGCATATCAAGAGAATATTGCATTGAGAAAATAGTTGACTCAGTCAGAATTGAGTTAAGTCGGTGCAAAAACTATTTGGAATGAGTTGAGTAGGTACGAAGTAATCGTGCAAAGCGAATTTGAGTTAGCACGATGAGTCAGTAGCACGATTTGGAAGTACGAGTTAGGAATATGAGAATGGATATATGAATTGGAAATTGTATCTCGAAGATGGTGGTTAGTTACAACTGAAAGGATCTTGATGCGTGCGAGACTTGATTCGCATTCGAGTTTGAATAATAACAATGATTCCAATAAATTAGAGTTGACGAGAAAGGAAGATGTTCAGGTTATGCACGTCGATGACGGTATTAAGGCGTATCAGAGATGATGTGCAATAACTCGAAGAAACTTTGATCAAATGAATAAAAATTGTGTTGAGCATTGTTGTTGGATGATGAGATGCAAGTTAAATTAATGACAGTTTGGATGATAACGGTAGGAATGCTTCGAAGAATTTGAGAGTGGAGGGATATTACTTGGATGAAAATGAAAGTTCTTGATTGCTTCGTGGATAACCACTACGTTGACATTCTTGTCTTGTGCGAGCGCAACACCAACCTTGCACATAGAATTTGATAAGGATATATTGTAAGGTATTTCAATCTGTTAGGCTTGCGACCTACCAATGAAATAGAGCGCCACGAAAACCAATTATGTTCGGGGGTACTTCAGGTCTTGGGATTAGCACCCCAGGCTGAAGTAGTCACCATTGTACCCTATGTCTGTCATGGTATTAAAGCCAGTAACCTTCATATAGTTAAGAAACGGTAGATTGAAAGTGCAGGGACACAAAGATCCTGCACAAGATCACTTATAACATGACATAGAAAGATGGTAGATGTATTCACCTTACGTCGGAAAAGGATGAGTAGGTCGATGTTGGTACAAATTCGTGCCACGAAACAAACACGAGATTGCTATATGATGTTGGCTTGTTATATGAATCAAACAAAACATGCTGGTCATGACAACATGATTTACTACTTTGAATACGCCATAAAAAATATCCAAAGCCAATATAAAAAGTTCACTAATTTGTATGCTGCGTGAATCAATACATTACTTAATATCGGTTTAGCAAAGTGGGTCTCATCAGTACGCAAGAGGATTAGTACCGATCCTCCACCAGATTGCTTGCAAGTTCAGGGTATGATCTACTCGCGGTGGAGATTCGCTTGAACGTGCTGAGGCATGGAATGTCGTAAAATTTTGAGATGTGCGATCGTATTGACGCTTGGACTTGGAACATGATGATACGACCGAGATATAGAAGGCATGATGTATAAACGGTAAAATCTTTTATGGGCAAGAGAGAACCTGAGTGTTGTAAGCCAATTAGGCAAATTCAGTTGGGCTATTGAAAGCCTTTGTAACCTTAGTTTATTTATCAATAATGAGAATTATTTCGTATACTCTATTTCTTTCGTTGCTAAATATCAAATCGAATATAACCATTTGAGAACTTGTAATCTTGTCTTGTACGAGTGCAACTCCAGACTCGAACGGCATCATGCCCCATTAAGAACGAACGACTCGAATAAATCGATGCGAGAACGAATGATTCCCCAGGACGCTTGCTTCGTTTCAATTCCAAAGAGTTGTCCACCACCAATCAAATCACTCTTGACTCTACTCGATGTCGCACTGGATGTTCCATATAATAAGTCTAATACAAGTCATGTAATTTTTCTCGTATGTATTTTGGAAACTACATGATGTTTGCTGAGAAAGTTGTGAAATGTTTATTGCATTGAGTGCAATGAGGCATAAAATATTGTTGCTGCAAATGCAACAAGTTGTGAAATGTAAATTGAGACGTTTGTTGTCCAACACAGCAACTCATTATAAGAATTTTTGGTTGCCTCCTTATAACAAAAGTCATGAGATGTTTCATTGCATGAAACGTAGCAAGTTGAATTGTGATTCATATGTAGTGAATGAGCATGAAAGTTGATATCGAGTGTGTTGAATGTATTCGAGTATTAGCTTTGAATATCAAAAATAAAATTTTGTACGAGATGCAACGGATGAACCTGAAATAAAATATTTCACGAGATGCAACAGAGGAAACTGAAATAACACGTTGCACGAGATGCAATGGATGAAACTGAATTAAAATGTTGCATGAGATACAACGGGTGAAACTAATATCAAATGTTTTACGAGATGCAACAGAGGGAACTGAAATAAAATGTTGCATGAGATACAACAGATAAAACTGAATTAAAATATTGTACGAGATGTAACGGGTGAAACTGATATAAAATGTTGCACGAGATGCCACGTAGGGAACTAAAATAATATATTGCACGAGATGCAATGGATAAAATTGAAATAAAATATTGCACGAGATACAATGGATGAAAATGAATTAAAATATTATGCGAGATGCAACAGAGGGAACTGAATCGTAAGTCGATGTGAACGAATCGTTTGATTGCACACCGAGCTTGGGTTGGCAAATGAATACATTAGCCGAGTTGTATCGGATTTTTTTGATTAATCAAAAGTTACGATTGTGATCAGCATGATCACTGCAAAAATCGTGAGTCAGAATAGATTGTTGGTTCATACCAAATATGATACGAGGGAAACAACTTGATTTTCGAGTGGTATATGTCATACCACCTATGTAATGAATGACTCAAATTTTGAGTGGTATATGTTATACCTGTAAAACCCCTAAATTTCTACTAAATTTTTTTATTTTTATTAAATTTACATGGATTTAAAATTTTGTATTGTACGCCACGTAGTCGTATTATACGTCGCGCACGAAATTTTATTTTTTCGTAGTTGCTCGTCGAGTGCGATTATGTGCGAGCGTACATAATTTAGAAAAACATTTTTCTATTTTCAAAATAATATGTATACTAATTATTATAATTATATTTTTGCTTGAAGTTGTGTATTGAGATACCAAAATCTTATTACTTTATTTATTTATTTATTAGTGGTAATTTAGAAAACTATTTTATATTTCTTACATAGGAGATACATTAAATTAAATTCACATATTTATAATTTTCGAAATTATTAAATATTAATATTTTATTATTCGAAAGGATAGATAAAAATATTTATTTTCGAAATTATTATTAATGGTATTTTGGAAAATACATTTGGAAGTTATTGAGGCCATTTAAATCTTGATTTAAATCTAGGTATTTATTTAAATAGTTAAATGATTGAAATTTGATTATTCCATTACTTTTAAACTAAGATAACTTAATTTGATTTAAATTAGATTTAATTGGAATTGGATTTGGATTCGATTTAATTGATTTTAACTTAAATTGCAAGCTATCTATTTTGGGTTTAAATTACTCCTAATTCCTATCTAATTGAGAATTCCCACATCCTATAAATATAGGCAGGTACTCCTCCAATTTTCATCATCCATTATTTCTCCACAAATTTTTTACAAATTCCACAAGTGAGTGCCTCGTGTCGGTGTTCTATCCATCCTCCAAGTGAGTGCCTCGTGTCCGTGCCCAGAATCTTATTCCATTAGTTTACATATACATTATTCATCTTCTTCCCCGTGTCGGACACCCCCGACACCAAATTTCTAAAACTAACCTAACCCTAGCCCTAATCCTAACCCTACGTCTCCCCGACACCACCAGCAGCATCATCACCACCACCACGACCGAGTCCCCGACCAAACCACCACCACCCCTGTCACCAAACACCACCCCGGCCACCACCATCAGCCAAGACCAACCACCGCCCTCGCCGTCATCTGTCCCCGGCTACCACAGCCACCAACACCACCGTGGCACCACCGCCACAACTACCACCCCGTCATCACCATCGTCGACATCGCCACAGCCTTCTTCCCGACATCAAACCCGTTGACACCACCAGTCCGACCCCAAAAACCCGCACCACCAGAGAACCCACAATCACCCTCGACCACCGCGGTCGTCTCCGGCCACCACGGCCGAGCGCCCAGCACAGCTACCAAGAAAGGAAAAGAAAACCCTAACTTAGAACTCACCCGTTCGTCGACACCACGACCGACCGACCGCCGTCCTCCACCAGACCCACCGGATCTGTCCGCGCCCACGCCGCCCTTCCAAACCTCCCGCTCGACCCAGCCTGCGCCGCGACGCCGACGAAGATCCGTCGCACGCGCGTTCACCGAAACCCTCTCCGCCAATGATCCGTCCGCCGCCACCCGAACTTCGCTCCTCCGCTCCCGCCTCCGCCTGAATCCTCCCGTGGTCCTCCGGAAAACCCCCACCGCCGGCCGGATTTTCCTGTGCGCCCTCGATCAAGCCGTCGACCACCGCATGATGCTGAGGTCGACCGCCCCACGTCGGCTCCACCGCGCGCGAGGATCTTCCGACCGCCTCCGCCTCTCCTTCCCACCATCTACGCCTGGCCTCACCCTCTGCCGCAAGCGTCGACCCCTTTTCCTTCTCGCTGCCGCTTGATCTCTCCCTCTCCGACCTCTTCTTCCACAAACCCTCCGCCGACCCGACTGTAGTCGCCCGATCTCCTCCGACCTCCCAAACTCCCCTCGATCTCCCTCTACTCCTCTCTTCTTCCGCTCCGCCCCCGCGAGCCGATCCCGATCCACTTTTTCCCCGCTCCCTCTCTGTCCTTTTTCTTTTTTTTCAGTTCCTCTCTCTCTCTCTCCCTCTCTTTCAGTACTGGGCTTTCGTGGCTTAGCCCGGACTGAAGAGGAGAACCATGTTATTGGGTTGTTTTTAAATAATAGTTATTTATTTAATTAATTACTTATTTATTTATTTTGTTTTGTTTTGTTGACTAATCCTAATGTTATTTTGAACAGCAGTGTACATGCACTGTTTTATTATCATTCATTACTATTATTGGAACATCAAATACTGTTATATTATTATTATTTTTATTATCATTATTAGTATTATTATTAGTACTATGTTATTATTTATTAATATTCTTATTGGAGTTATTTTATTAGTAAGTATTTTTATATATTAAATAAATATATTAGCATCTCTTATAAAAAAAAATGGTACTAGGCTTACCTTATAATTATTTTCAAAACCAGATTTCGAACCCTAAGCATAAATAAATAAATATATTTTTCAAGTATTTCTTTATAGTACTGGGAGTAATAAGAACTTAGTTATTTTCTAAAATAGTTTATTTGTTTCTACAAAATCTCTCGAATATCCAACCTTGTCCCTTGCTAGCCATATTCCTATCTTCTTCCAAATCTCGAACTTATTTATATCGCCCCTAACTAATTTGACCGTCCCGGACCCATTGGAACTGTCCGTACCACCATCCGAGGTCCCCTTGTACAGTTGTTGCACCAAAGTTGCAGATCGTGCCATATTGATCCTTGCAGCACACCAGGCGTACTATCAGGCAAGACACCTTGCCATTAGCTGTTTAATTATTTTTAGCTCATATTTCATGCATGTCTATTATTTTCTTTATAAACTGTGATACATGGCATAACTATTCTTTTATATTTCCTGCTGTGTATTATTTTCTTACAAATTAAACCTAGATTTAAGGGACCACCTTGTGTGTCGCATTCATTGGCCTTGACACGTTATAAACACGAAGTTGTGTGTCACATGTAGAACACGGAAGTGCGTGATTGGCTGGCCACCAGTACGTATAAGCCGTGCGATAGGAATAACCGCTAATAGAGGTTGCATGCTAGTTTGACTTAGCGGTTATAGTGGTTTGTGTTGTGGATACAACACAGTAGGCATTGGGCGGAAAGGACAATTCCTTAGCGTATGGGCTTCGATGCACTTCCCTTGTGACCCGGACTCTCCGCTGGAGATACGGGGTTGATGACACATGCTCCTCTTGCTGGGGCCTCTGGTGCCCAAGAGGGGACTATGCCGATCCTATTCAGCCAGGGCTCATGCGTAGGAAGGATTGTTCTTAACAACATTTCACTTAGAATGGTAGGCTACCCTATCCGTTAGGTACGAGTACTTTTGGTTTGGGTACTTGTATCTGACCGTGACTTGGAACAATAACTTGTTGCGGATTAGTTCGTCACATCTTGTCCTTGTTTGGTTGTAGGTGTGACTTACTACTTCGATGAGAAGGTATTGAACCTTGTTGGGGTCCGGATACCATATCGGATTCTTAGCATGGAAAGGTACGTCGCCGTGAATTAGTTTACCATCTCCTGTCCTTGTTTGGTTGGGGGGATGGTACGCTCGTTCAGTAGGTGCGTATTGGAACATGTTATAAATTCGATTTACTTATTTATTGAGCAATATTTATTCAGTTTATATGGCATGCTATGATGTGTCTGGTTACGTCCCTCTGAGGACCTGGTTGTCTTGCCAGGTGTGTGTGCTATTGTCATTTGTAGGTACTTTCGCTCTAGCCGTGTTCATTGATATTCCTCGAGGATGATTGCATTTGGATCGTCTTCGCTTTGCTCGCCAAATTCATATATTTACTCATGTACTTTTCCTTTACTTGTTGGTAGTGGATTTGTCTCCGCCCAACATATTGTATCAAGACAAATTTATTCTTATTATATGATCTTTTATTCATTTATTCTGTGTGGATGAGATTAGTATTGGTTCTACTGTATTTTACAGCTTATGTGTTTATACGAGGCTTCCATATATTGGAGTATACTTCGTATAAATACAGCTGGCATGTCTACGTTCCTAGTCCTACGTATTTTGGGACTGGGGCGTTACAATACCACTTGTGTGATGGATTCCATTGACACATTGAATAAATTGTAGAAGATTTGTCCGCAACAGACGAGATAGTATCGAGACTCGATTGAGAATTTGTATAACGGTATGTTGATGCAAGTGTTCTTCGATAATCGCTTAAAATGGTAAGGTGGGGACTCGTACCAATGAATAATACATCGGACAGAAATTTATACGTCGGTAGAATGACCGAGACTAACAAAACCGTTTTGCTTCGAGACATTAATCGAATTAGCGGGATAGGAAACTTGAAACGTTATAAACGAGCCACACAACTTGCGAGCTCGATGGAAATATTAGTCGATCCAAATCGTAATCGAAACGTACAAATTTTAAAATCGATAAAATATTAGTCAATGCAAATTGTAACCGGATAGCAACGACTTACGACTTTGATGAAAATGTTGGTTGATACGAATAATCGTGCCTAAGAACATAGTTGGTTACGTTGAGATAAAACTCAATTGAGTACAACTGAGTCGCATGAAACTTAGAGGGCATGATCATATAACTCGTATATTTTCCCGACCCGCAAGATGCCTTATGATGGATGGTTGTTTCGATGAAGCCTTATTGGACTTGGAAATATGCGAAGGATCGCTTAGAAGGCTATGCAATCGTGGCAGGAATCATCTTATAAATGTAAGTAATATTGAACCCTTCGAAGATCCTTTAGTTTCACGCTTAAAATAAAGGATAGTATGATGTGTTTACTCGTTGATGTTTGCCATGAAATATAAAAGAGCAGAACAATTATCGGAGGACTAGACTTTTACTTCACGTTACAAACTCGCTTGTACAAAGAAAGCCTAGGGCGAAAGCCTAGGTACAGCATTCTAAGTACAATTGTTTATTTTAGATTCTGGGGGGTGAAGATAGAGGCTCGGGAAAGCGACGGCCGCTCTGCCTTACTCCTTGGACGATCGGTATGCAGCCTTGGCTCCAGAAGATTGCTTGGCGTTGAAGAAATGCTCTCTTCGCTCTCTCTACTTTTCTCTCCAAATATGTGGTGCTCTCTTTGATCTCGAAAAGTCCTCTCCTTTGCAAGGGAATGGCACCTCGCTATTTATAAAGAGGGAATACAATCATTAGGTTTTGCAATAATTGCCCCTTAGAGTGGCGGCGGCCTATTGATTGATCAGTCTGGGCCATTAATCTCGAGTGTGATGAATCTGGGCCATTTAGTGTAGATTGCACCAAATCCTATAAGTAATTAATGCTGATTGGAATAAATCTCCGTGAAGACGATTTGCTGATGTCTGCGAATCTGAATGAATAAATTTAATTCATTCTCCTGCCACATGTCCCAGATTATTAGGATTTGACCCAATCTTTGATTGTAGCAAATCTGGGAAATTGATTGGCTTTATGACACGTGTCTTGAAGTCACTGAGCCACATGATGATTAAGCCGCATAAGGGATAAACCGCATAAGGGTTGAGCCGCATACGCGTGGCCACATGACAGTGCTGCCTGGGGAGTGGCCTCTGAATCTCTGAACCGCATGATAATCTGAGCCGTATGGAGATGATCCTTGTGAGCCGCATAGGGCTACGTCTGCTTGAGCCGCATAGGGTTGTTTCGATCTGGGCCGCATAGGACAACTTCAGCCTGAGCCGCATAGGGAGTCTCCACTCGAGACGCATATGACTGTCCACGTGTCTAGGCTGCGTGACATTTTCTGGATCTCGAGGGGTTGTGTTAGAGATTTTCTTTGATTTCCTAAGATTCTGTCATTATGACAGAGTCATAATTGCCTCTTTATGTCAGGCCTGTCGTTTCATCAGAGTGGTCAGCCGTCCAAGCAATTAATGCAGTATAGTACGGAGGGGAGAACTGTTTGCAAGCCACGTGTCTTCTCTTCTGAGCCGCATGGAGATCATAGATCCGCATAGGTTCGTTGAGCCGCATGGGTCCTCTGAGCCGCATGGGCATTCTGAACCGCATGGGATTTCCTGGCCGCATGGCTCTTTCTTTATTATTTTCCATGCTTCTACAAGACCCCCTTCAAAGTTTTTAATTTGCAAAATTGAAATACTTTGAATAAGAAGCATGGCCATGTGGAAGATCTTCTAGCCGCATATGAGGTCCTAGCCGCATAAATGTTTTGGCCGCATGGAAGTTTCAACCGCATGGACTTTCGATCCGCAAAGTTGTTTCAGCCGCATGGATGGCTTAGCCGCATAGCTCCTTGCCACGTGTGCGTGTCTTTAATTGCCTCAAATTCACTTTTAGTGCCATCTTTAGGGGGAATCCCGAGGATTGGTTCATTAAATCTCTGGATTTTAAGCCCCAGGTGAATCTTCTTTATGGGAGAGGGGACGAAATTCGAGGAGTCGGTTTTGTCTTTATACGAGGCGGTTTTAGTACTCCACGTGTCTTCCCCTTTTCGTCCTTCTATAAATAAGAGGAGTCTGAGAGAGAGAGAGGACTTCTCTTTGAATCTTCTCCTATCCCGCTTTTCATCTTCTTCTTGATTGATAATGGCTCTCAAGAAGACCGTTGCAGTGAAGAAGGCAGCGTCCTTGTCGACCGCGACGGCGAAGGACAAGACTGCTTCTTCTTCGACTGCGGTCGCTCCACCACCGTTCGTCGTTCCCGCGGCTCATCCTGACGTTCATCCCCCCATTGCTCATAAGGACATTGCAAGGGCTAAAGAACCCTAACCGCTGTGGCTACCTCGCATACTTTATGTACGAGCCTTTGTGAGTCGTATGTCCGGACTATGGTCGAGCTGCGAGTCGTATAAGAATAACTGCTGTGACCGTATACGCGCTCTGCCAACGTAGCCGTATGAGCTATGCTGAGCCGCATGGGTTCGCACAAATTTTGTCTGTCACGCGATCAGTGCAAATTTTGTCCGAACCCTAAGGGCCTTATGAGAGCATTGCCGCATGAATTTTTACTGAATAGGGCTACATAAGCATTCCTCTGAGATTAAGCCGTAGAAGGCTTCGTTGGAGCCGCATGAGGCCCTGTTAAGTTGGAACCGCATGGGTGTTTTCTTGAGCCGCATGAAGCTTGGAAGCACCCGATCATTTCTTTTTATCCATCTTTTTAACTTATCTTTCTCTGGCTTCTTTTCAGTGAATCTGCCCGGTAAATGCTGTTGGCGAACTCCTGGTAGGTAGTGCCCAAGCTACTCTGGGTTATAGGTACGACCATATTGTTCAGCATATGGCGGATCAGTTTCCAAGTGACGAACCTCCGGCTAGACTGAATGCCATTAAGAATCAGCCTTTCTATTTTCTTAACGCTATGATGAACTCCGAGAAATTTGAAGGAGAATATTTGAAGCCTGTATTCTTTTCTGGAGATGCCTTGACTGTGGAGAATAATCATGTTCTGGAGGTATCCGAGAATTGGAGTTTTGTCTCTAACGGGATGGCGATCCGCATCCCCCAAATAGAGCGACACTTCCCATTATCTTGGTTCAATATGCTCCACTCCCATTGGACCGGAAGATGGGAGAAACTTTAACCCCTACCCGAGGTGGGATGTTTGTGGAAAACATCCATTATAACAACAGTCTGAAGTTAGTGACTGCCGACAAGGTGCACACTAGCTGTTCTGTAACGGGACTGGTCCCTGGTACTTTCTTAAATATGTCGGGCCCCAATTTCACCTTTTCTATCGCCGATACTTTTATAAATCAACTTACTCGGAAGAGCTCCTACCCCATTGGCCGGTTGATGCTCCCTAGTTTGATACATCCTATTCCCTCGTGGACCAATTTGTCTATGTAGATCTTGCAGAAGTATGAGGCCTTTTGTGTGATATTGGCCTTTACCATGCTATTCGAGGCACCAGCCATGGCTTGTCCATAAACAAGATGTTGTTCATGTCTCTGTTGGAGATGTATAACTGCCGTACGGGAACCTTCTATACACCCGTAGGGGAAATGGAGCTAGCACTCCATGAAATGCACGCGGTCTCCAAGTTTTCTTGGGGAGATGAAGCTTTCGAGGCGTATACTCCCACGAATGAGGAGTTCGAAGATTTGGAAAGACGGTATCCCGGCTTCGTGGCTCTTTACCAAGAGATATTGTGCCACTATAGCACATGTCATCAGATAGCCCGAAAGGATAGCAACTCGGAAGGGAATGCCCCCTACACCAAGGACTGGGTGCACTATCTCTTCCCAACGGATGCCTCAGGTCGAGTTACCTCCCGTCGCCCTCGATCCCGGGAGGCGGCTAAAGACTTGGTGTCGTCGGCTAAGAGGGTGGCCACCACCAGTGATAGATTCGGGAGTAGGATCGACTTTTTTGGTTATTTTTACCAGGATACCCAAGAGCTATCAGAGAAGGCGCTCTTGGCGGGGTTTTTGATGATATGGTTGTGAAATTGTGTAGTCTCTGGAGGGGCTAGTTCGATCGAGAGAATCAGTCGTAACTTCATCCTTCCGGCTGTGAAGTTAGTTTTGAGAATCATGCTAGCTCTCCTCCCGGCCATGGTGTGCAGCATACATCATGGCCTTCGCACCTTCACCTCTAAGGTCATCGCTCACGACGTGACCAAGGATTTTGAACGGACTGAGTTGCCCTATCACTATTTGATGGGGTGGCTGTTGATGCATTATCCGTCTTTGATGAGACCGGGATCTGAAGACGGTGTAACTGATGATGACACATTTATCTTCCGTTATCGTGATGAGCCTTGGGAGTATGAGACCATACAGGTTTGTCGGATGGCATTGGCGAGGGCAGATATACCATATTTTCATATCCGTCTCTCGCTTTACTGCTAAGGACATAGAGACTGTACATCTTGACGGTATTGTGCCCCCTCAACTTCTAGACGACCAGATGCTCAAGTGGCTACGTAACATCCGCCCCGTACATCTGGTGTATCGTAACCGCAATACTATTTTTCTGGAGCCTTATTTGCCTAGCAGGTTTGCTCGGCAGTTTGGATACAGCCAACTTTACCTAGACAATTCCAGCTCCTATCTGGGTTTTGAAGGTAGCCTTCTTGATAGTATCAGGACTTGGCAATACTACGATACATTCCATACCCGTACTATTTCTCGGTCCCTGCTATTAAGGCGGCAGTGGAGATCTTGTACATGGCAGCTTTGTATCATGTTATGGCGAACAAACCTTCGATCGGTTTTAACCCAGGTGCCAATTTTATTGTTGGTACCGGCCTGGAGGAAGGATCTCAAGGGGCCAAGAAGAGAAAGACTAGAGTCAAAGTGCCAGATTTGGATTCCGCTGCTGAGGATGATGAAGGCAACGAGCATGATGGAGATGACTCTATCCTTCCGGTGGCAGACGTAGAGGTGGATCAACCGCCTATTTCATCATATGAGATGTTGGGGATCAGCCATCCGTTGCGCCTGGCCCTACTCCAAAGCATAGCAGAAAAGTTTCTCATGTTGGCAGTATTTCTCGTTCTCGGAAGTTGGTTGCGACCAGACACCGTCAGCGAACCATAAGAGAAAGCGGAGAAGAAATTAACCCCGCGTCAGAGGTAACCAAGCCGCTCCCGATTCTTCCTTCCTTCTTTCCTTCTAGCTTCGATTTTAATCATCTTCTTTCCTTTTTGTAGGTGTCAAGAGAAAAAGAAGACTCTCAAGATGCTAAGGTGGTGACCATGGATGACGAGGCTTTTAATGAACCTGTCCCTGAAATTGCTGAATTTCATCAAGATGACGTAGATCGCGTCGTACTTCCCTCCGGGGTGGCTGGGATAGAGGAACCCGCTGAATCTATCTTGGAGGTTGCGGGTAAAGAGGTCATGTCGGCTATGCACGAGCTGCAACCTCCATGTTCCTCTCCTGGTAAGATAAGCCGAATCTTATCCTGCGAGGAGGTCTATCTGCTCTATCATCACATCCTTCAGGTCACGTCGACTGATCATTATTCTGGGTATACAGGTCCAGCCTCTCCAGTGCTGAGGATGGACACTATTGAGACGAACTTTATCGAAGGGGTACCGGTGGAGAGGAGCGTACTTCCTCCTTTTCCGGCTCGTCTTGAGGGGCCTTCCGTGGGCTCGAGTTTGGAAAGTCGGGTGATGGGACAGCCAGGACAGGGGATGATGGTCCTTTTATCCTCTTCTGCTGGAGTTGCTCCGAGTGTCTTGTGAGTTAACACCATTGGCCTTCTGACTGCTAAAACCAGGTCGCCAACTTGGAAAGTCCTCTATTTGACCTTCTTGTTGAAAGCCTGTGATATACGAGCTTGGTAGAGTTCGATGCGTTGTTGAGCTAGGAGACGCTTTTCGTCAAGTGCCTCCAGTTCCCGCAGACGACGACATTGATTGTCCTATTCTGTAAGTTTGTTTGTGATTGCTACGCAGAGTGAGGGTATCTGTATCTCGAGAGGCAGTACCGCTTCGCGCCCGTAGACCAGGAAGAATAGAGTGTTGCCTGTTGTGGTCCGTACCGTTGTGCGGTAGGCCCAAAGGCATTCGCCAAGCTTTTCGTCCCAGTCGCGTTTGTTGGATGACACGACCTTTTTGAGCAGCCTAACGATAGTTTTGTTGAATGCCTCAGCCAATCCGTTTGCTGCCGGATTGTAGGCGGTTGAGGCCACGTTCTGAATGCGATTCTTGTCACAGAACCTGCTGAAAATGTGGCTGATAAACCGAGGACCATTGTCATGGATGATCCGTCGGGGTACTCCGAAACGGTAAATGACATGGTGTTTGATAAAGCTGACCACCCTGGAGCTTTTTACTTCTGCCAGTGGGACTGCTTCCGCCCATTTAGAGAAGTAGTCGGTGATGGCCAGAATGAAACGGTGTCCTCTTGATGAAGGAGGGGTGATTGGTCCTACAATGTCCATGCCCCAGGCTTCGAAGGGCCAGGAGGCGACTGTAGGATGTAGCGGTTCAGACGGTGTATGTATGAAGTCTGCATGAAGTTGGCACGCGTGGCACTTCTTAGCATATTCAACAACGTCGGCGGCCATGGTTGGCCAGTAGTAGCCCATACGTCGCAGTCGGTCCTGCAGCTTAGGACCGGGTTGATGAGCTCCGCAAGTTCCGTCATGAGCTTCTCGAAGAGCTTCGGCCGCTTCTTCGTTAGACAGGCATCGAAGGAGAAGCCCATCGAAGGAGCGTCGGTACAGCGTTTTGGTGGCTGTATCGTAGTAGAATCGAAGAGAGCGTCTCCTGACTGAGACGGCTTCCTTCGGGTCCTCTGGAAGGATTCCGTAGACAGCGAAGTCGATGAACAGGAACCTCCAGTCTCGAACATTAACACCAGTGTTTGTCAGCATGGCGTGAGCCACCCGCAAACATAGGTTATTTCTAGGACAAATCAAGTCTCGGCCAGTCACTGTGACATAGTGTTGAGTCCCAAGGGGCGCTGCCAATGAGGCTGCGAGGCCAGCCAGAGCATCGGCCTCCAAGTTTTGTAAACGGGGGACATGTTCGATGAAGAACCCGGTGAAGGTTGAAATGATGTTCAACGCGACTTCATGATAAGGGATTAAATCTTCATGGCGAACCTCGTATTATCCCCGAATTTGGTTCACAACGAGCTTCGAGTCGCCGTAGGCTTCCAGATGATCCACCCCCAGCTGTTGTACCAGCTGGAGTCCCATGATGAGCGCGTTGTACTCAGCAACGTTGTTGTAGCACGGCTTCGAAAGAGAGTACGCACGCTGGATGACCAGCTGATCGGGGGAGACTAAGACTACCCCCACTCCTGCGATGATTTGGCCCTTGGGGCCGGTTCTTGAAGCGCCATCGAAGAACATCCGCCAAACGGAGCTTCCTTCGGTGACGTTTGATTCTTGGATCTCATCCGGGATGTCTTCATAGAGTTTTGAGGATTCTGGGATGGGGTGTGCAGCTAAAAAGTCAGCCAGAGCTTGACCCTTGACAGCTTTTTGCGGAACAAACACCATGTTGTACGGTGTTAGCAGGATCGACCATGTAGCCAGCCGGGAGTTTAATGACCATGGCTTCGTCATGAGGACTCTGAGCGGATTGACTCGGGAGATGACTTGAATTATCTGGCCTGAGACGTAATGACGAGTCTTCTGGATGGCAAACACCAAAGCCAAGCACTCCTTTTCGACGGGGTTGTACCGGTGTTCGGCCCCGATGAGTGTTCGACTGAGGTAGTAGATTGCTTGCTCGTAGCCTGCATCGCTGTTTTAAGCCAGCAGAGCGCCAAGGGAATGATCCATGGCACGGACGTAGAGGAGGAATGGTTTGCCGGCGACAGGTGCCACTAGGACTGGCGGGCTTGTCAAGTAAGCCTTGATGTCGTCGAAAGCCTTTTGGCACTCCTCTGTCCAGACGTAAGAGACTCCCTTCTTCAGAGCTGAGTAAAGGGTTGACATCTACCGGAGAGGTTTGCTATGAACCTCCGGATATATGCCAGACGTCCCTGTAATCCCCGAAGTTCTCGAAGGTTCTTCGGAGGGTCCATGTTGAGGATGGCTTTAGTCTTCTCAGGATCAACATGAATGCCTTTTACCGTGATGACAAAGCCCAAGAATTTGCCGCTAGAAACCCCCAGAAAGGATTTAGCGGGGTTCATTTTGAGTTGATGTGCCCGCATGAGATCGAAGACCGTCTTCAGGTCCTGTAGGTGATCTCCTTTGAGGCGGCTCTTGACTGCGATGTCGTCAACATAGCATTCGACTGTCTTGCGAAGATGTTGACGGAAGATGGTGCTCATAGCTCGCTGGTATGTTGCACCGACATTCTTCAAGCCGAAGGGCATCACTGTGTAGCAGAAAACACCCTTAGGAGTCCTGAATGACGTGTGTTTTGCGTCATCGGGGAACATCTTAATTTGATTGTAGCCTGAATACCCGTCCATGAAGGACATGCGCTCAAAGCCACATGTATTGTCGATCATCACATCGGTGATTGGAAGCGGGAATTCGTCCTTCGGGCAAGCAGAGTTGAGATCCCTGAAGTCGATACAGACTCGTACCTTTCCGTTCTTCTTGGTGACAGGAACGACGTTGGCTACCCAATCCGGGTGTTGTTCCTCACGGATGAAGCCGCTGGTCAAGAGTTTGTCTACCTCCTGATCGATGGCATTCATGATGTCTGGGCGGAAACGTCGCTGTTGCTGTTTGACAGGTTTGGCATCAGGTAAGATGTTCAACCTGTGCATCACGATCTGTGGATCGAGTCCCGGCATATCTTCGTAGCTCCAGGCGAAGACGTCGATATACTCTTTAGCCAGTTGGATTAAAGATTCTCGATCTTCTCCTTCCAGGCTTTTACTGATGAAGATGGGTTTGGAGGAAGACCCATCCCCGAGGTTGATTTGCTCGACTTCGTCTTCGGTGGGAGGTTCACATAACTCAAAACGAGATTCCCATTGTTCTCCTAGGCGTTGAGCCCAGGGTTCCTCTTCGAAGGGTTCCGGCGCTTGGTCTTCGCCTTCATCTTTCTGAGGTTGTGCTGATGCCATGTTAGCTGACAGCACTTTCCTGAAAACTGATCCGATACTGGTATCAGAATCCCAAGTTGACGCTTCAGACGAGTGAGAATGTTCTACGTCTTCTGCGTCTGAACTTTCTGGAGTTGATGGCGGCGTGACATAGCCTAAGCCCCGTCGAGTCCGATTGTAGTAGTCCTGTGGCTTTCCGTTGGGTATCGAAAGCCGGATGGGGAGATGTCGACCCTTGCCGTAGTTTAAGCCTTTGTTGCTTTTCAGGTCGTAGTCCATCTTTTGGATGATGTGCTTTGCCGTATCCGTGTACCGATAGACTTGTACTCTGCCGGTATCAGGTTCTGGCTCGAGTGACGGGAGGTCCTGATGACGCTCGACTTTGCCCAAGATGATGGTTCCTTCGTCTCGGCTCCGTGGAGGGGTTATGAAACAGACTCCTTGAGACGGGACTACTCGATTATGATGGACGGTCGTTATTTGTGTTTGCAACGACCGTAGAGCGTTATCTAATGTATACATGGCATTCCAGTGTGGAAGACAAGAATAATTAAAAGACACTCTATTATTGATAAAATACGAGATCTTATCCCGTGGGATTATATTGTCTAAGGAGGGTGCATCTATATCAGCCGAGATATATTCGCCAAGCTCCTCGTCTGTAAGCACTGGGGACGGACTAGGAGAGTCTACCACAGCTTTGACTTTGGGGTCTGAGAGGGTTATATGAGCCTTCTCTGACACCTTGGATGACTGCGGCGGCTTGCCCTTAAGACGCACCTTGAGAGGTGCCTCGGCTGCGCCTCCGGTGAGTGGTGCCTTCCCTTGTAATTTTGCCACCAGGGGAGCCGATGTTTGAGGTGGCTTTCCCTTGAGGCGTATCTTCAGGGGTGCTTCGCGAGTCGGCGCTTTCCCTGATAGCTTGATGCTCATTGGAGGCACCTTCTGGGGTGGTTTACCCTTCAGTCGGATTTTCAAGGGGGCGTCGGGAGTCATCTCAGGCTCCATGTCCGGCTCTGTTGCCGTCTCTGCCTCATCATCAGCGTCGTTGGCTTCCTCCTCGTCAATTGGCTTGTACAAGTCGGAATCGGTGAAGTAGGCTTCAATCCCTTTGAAAGGATCGATGTCTGCAAACTCTGTCCGGATGACGCCATTAGTGGATACATACTTCATGCACTGGTGGAGCGTGGAGGGCACCACCATGTACTCATGTAGCCATGGTCGACCGAGCAGGATGTTGTAGTTGACCTCGGCATCTATCACATAACAAGTCACCTCAGTTTTGAGGCTGCCGATGTGACACTTCAGTCGGATCTTGCCCAGTAGCTCGCTCTTGCTAGCGTTGAAGCCACTGATGGTTGTATTGGAGGGCGCCAGCTGGTACATTAGGATCCCCAGCTTTGATAGCAGCGCCTTCGGGATGATGCTTAGGGAAGACCCAGGATCGATCTGAATCTGGCTCACCTTGACCGAGCCAATATACCCTGTGTAATACAGCGGTCGGTTATGTCGGTGATGCTTGAGCAGCATGTCTTGTTGGGTGAAAGTTATGTTTGGGATAACTTCATCCGCACAATGACAGTGCGCACAAGTAGTTGGGAGGTCTTCAGGCTGCTTGACCTGACTGAGAAAGGATTCAGCGTCCTTCAGAGCTTCGCAGAGAGCTTCTCGGGAGTCTTTGGAAAGACGCAGGAGCTCGAACAAAGACAAGCGTGCAGGTGTACTGGCTAGTTGTGCCAGAATATCGAAGTTGTGAGGCTTGGATAGCCCCGAAGCATTCTCCTTCCGTAGAGGTCTGTCAAAACGGGCCTCCACCTGCTTCTGCTTATTGGCTCCTGAGGGCTTAGATGGACCCTCCTCAGGGATGGTGCCAGGAGGCACCACCTCGGCGGCAGCTTCGTCGGACTGGGCGTTCTGTTGTGCACGTGTTTGTACTGGAAGTGCCTCTTCTGTTGAAGAAGAGACTGTGCGGCAAGACTTGATCTTCCTGCCTTTTGATTTGGAGGTAGGACGTACCTCCGATTGAGTCACCTCGGAGACGAGGTCGGGGTGAACCCAGAGGACCTCTCCTCGAGATGTGGTGAGTGGGGTGAGTCCACTCACATTGTCACGGGTAGGTGGTAAGTTTACCACCTCCATTGTCGCCTTAGGGATGGGGACGACGCCATCTTGTGCGGTAGTAAGCGGCAATGTGCCGAACTGAAGCGAAACTACATTGGCTGACACCGTCTTCTCTTCATAGTCGACGGAGATTACATCCGCATTGATCATGCGCTGGATGTAATTCTTAAGGATGTAGCAGTCCTTGGTCGGGTGTCCGACAAACCGATGGTAGTGACAGTACCTCGGGTTGTCCACTTTTCCGATTTTATCGGGCCGCTTTGGGTCCGGTAGCTTGATCTTGTCACCCTGCTTCAGTATCTCGAAAAAGTTGCAAGGTGTCGTCATCATTGAATGAATAAACCTCCTTGGGTCTCGGTGCCAGTGGAGGCTTCTGAGTAGGTGCAGATGCGCCTTTCGAGGCATTAACAGTCAATGCCTGTTTCCCCTTTGCTTCCCGTCCGGAGCTGTTAGCTGCGGACTTTTTTCCCTTATCGTCAAAGGCGGGGAAGCTGACACCCAGAAGACGTGCATTGGCCGCCTTCTTTTCTGCAGCTTCAGCTTCGATGATCAGGGAGCTCCAGTCGGAAGGGGGAGTAGAGTTGAGCCAGAGCTTCACTGCAGGCAGCATGTTCATGCTGCAAGCGGAGAGGAGCGCATGTTCTGGCATGCCTGGAGGTAGCCTGAAGCAGGCCTGTCGGAAGCGTTCGATGAACACCCGAACCGTTTCCTTCTCCTTCTGGCGTATCTCTATGAGAGACGCCACCGTCATGTCCTTCCCGTCGTCGTTGTTTTCCATAAATAAATTCACTTTATTTATTTTGTATCTGGGAAAATTACAACTTTAGGAATCTAATCTAGAAGACGATTACTCTATCCCTTGGACGATGCGATGAAGAACACTCAAACTTTGAAGAACTTTGGACAGCAACTGGGCAATCTCTCTGTTCTCTCTGACCAATTCTCTGTGCTCTTGATGAAGATGAAGAAACTCTTTTTTATAGAGTTCAGGATAACTGCCCTTAAGCATACGCTCAGGCGGTTACTAGACGTGTGCAAAACTGCAGGGACGCGTGGCAAAATCTGATGAAGACACATTAGCGTGCGGTTGAAAGTAGTGGAGCATGTTCAGGAGAAATTGGTGGCATGGATGCCACGTTGCATAACTTCTGAAGAAGTGGGTAACTGAGTGCAGGACACGTAAGAACGTGTGTTGACTGCACGTTGAAAAGTCATTCTGGATATGACTGCTGCTATACGCTGCCTTTGAGGAAGAATCATACGCTCACTTAGACATGTGAGGCCCATACGCTTACTTGACTGGCAAGGAGGAGTCGTGTACGCTCACTCGGTTGGAAAGGAGTCACGTGAGGACCATACGCTCACTCGGCTGGGTGAAGGAGTCATGTACGATCCATACGCTCACTTTGACTGGGTGAAGGAGGAGTCGTATAGATTTCATACACTCACTGGAGAAGTGGCCACGTGGCTATCCTCAATCTTCTTTGATACACCATATCTTTTAATAAGCTGTCAAAAAGATTTTCTCGAGTGTCGTGACTGCAGATATGACGGCTGACAGACTGTCAGACTTGACAGTAATGATGGCTTTTGCATTAATGATCTGCTGAGCTGTCCTCGTAAAAGACAAAATCAACTCTTCAAAATCCTGAATGACGGTTACTCTTTTCATGACCATTATCTTTACACGAAAGACGAGACGTCAGATTCATTCTTCATTTAGTGTATGCTGTGCTGTCATTTTAAGGAATAAAATATCCACTGAGCGTATGGCTTCTGACGAGCGTATGGCCTTGAGACTTCTGTTTGAGCGTAGGGCTTCAACTGACATCTGTCTTTAAGCGTATGAATAAAAATGACAGCGTGTCATAATTTTCCACATCCTACAAGACCCCCTTCAAAGTTTTCGAACTTTATGAGTTTTCAAAAGTTCGAAATTACTTTGAACAAAAAGTGGGAATGAGTCCTGACACGCTGGCATGAGTCTGTTTATGCAAAAATGAATTTATTAAATGTCATGATGACTCTTTATTTTCCGAGATTGATTGAATCTAATGGAAGAATATGAACAGCCAGCAAGCTTTGTTATATAAACTGAGAGAATTCAATTTCTTGACATTCATCACTTGCAACCATGACTCCAAAGGAAGCTGCTGAAGAAGAAGCATGTAAACTGGGATTCTGTTCTCATGGGGATCCCACTTTTGGGGGTAAAGAACCGGAGCCCTTTGTCTTCGAGCTCAAAGATGATCCCCATCAACTGGCCAAGAATTTCTTGAGCCATTTTGGCTTGGATGGCTCAGCTCCTTCTGATGGACGCACCCTCATAGAGCAACGTGACAAGTTCAAGGCTCTGTTGCATCGCTTGGGAGTCAAGAGCGTGGAAGACCTAGGCAACAAGCTCAATCGCTTTGGAAAGTGACTCTTTGTACTTTTGTTGCACTTTTGTTCTGTCTTTTGTCAGGCCATTAGTGCCTGTTTTGAAGAAAATGAAGTACAACTTCTGTGTTTGATCTGCGTACTTTTAATTTAATTAGCACTCTTTGACTGTCTCCAAAGTCACACTGCTTTCTAAGTTATAAGTTACGCTAGATAGCGTATACCAATGAATAGCATATGTTACGCTACCTTCCAATGTTGTGAATTACGCTGGATAGCGTATGCCAATGAATAGCGTATGTCACGCTATCAATTATGCTGTCTTTTAACGTTGTGGATTACGCTAAAAAGCGTGCACCAATAAATAACTGTAAGTTACGCCATCTTCCAACGTTGTGGAAAGCATTCTTTGAACATTTCCAAGGCTATGCAAGTTTCCAAAGTACACGTGTCATTCATTCCACGTTTTATGAGCGCTATTTGTGGATCCTTTTCAAGACCAGGCTCGTACTTCATCCTTTAAATAGGTAGCTGAGTTTCATAGATACTCATCCCCTACTCTTTTCTTTCTTCTTTGAAAATGAAATATTTGAGAGATTTCATTCTCCAACAGGAAAGTGCTGTCTTCTAACGTTCGACTTCTGCATACTGCATCAAACATGAATCTGCCAATCTTCAACATCAAGCTTGTAGGTAAGAAATTGTAGTATACGCACTTATTCTGTCACGCTTGATCAGCCAGCGTATGTAAAATGATTTTTTTCTGATTTTGAACAATACATGCTTGTCTCTATTTGATAACTGCTCGCTGAATATTCCTTGCTGTTTTCTGCAGAAGCTCGACTGAAAACTTTCTTCAGAACTGGCATTGGGGATGCGGATGTCGTGGAGAATATCCTGCTGACATCTACATCAGAGAGCTCATACGCTTTTGACGCGTAAATCAGACAACTCAGAACTCTCCATGAGATATAACGGCCTTCCTCTGTTGGTAGGAAGAGCCTTTATACATGGAGAGTTGGACGGTGGAGTCAACTCTTACCCGAGAGATTGGGTAGTAGAGTTCCTTTCACGGCAGGACTAGGAATTGTATCCCAAGATTTGGATACATTCCTGTCTGCTTGAGGTGCCGCCGTTCCTCCACACGTTGTATTGGCAGCAACACGCCATCGTGTTGCCATACCCTGTGGTTCTCCTCTCGTCTGAGAGAGAAGACCAGAGTTTGACTCCTGTTGATCTGGTCGTGACTGAGGCCCAGACAGTCAGGAATCGCCACAAACAACGAGATTGCTGGGGAAGATCCAAGAAGAAATAGATCTCAGTTGTACATAGAATGAAAATCCAAGATTTTTGTAATAGATTTCCATTTATGATTTGTTGGAAAGTCTAAGAAAAATGTAATAGACTTTTTATGGTGAAGTGGGAATAGAAATGACAAATCTTCTTTATTCAACATGATTTTTGTATCTATCTGGATGTAAAAAGAACATGATAAATAGAAATCTTGATTTCTCTTTTTTTTTAGAGTGCACAATACTATCAGAGGTAATATGGACGTGATAGGATGTAAAGACTCAAAAAACAAGAAAGTCAGATCCGTATTTATGCAGAGGTCAAAGGTTATGTAAAAGATAACGAATTCCAATCGATAGAAGATTATGGACAAACGAACCATCGGATGAATATAATAAATGCACGGATGAACCGTCAAATATTAATGAATGAATATCGGGAAAAGACACGTTCCTTTAATTTTGGAAACCATATGCCTATAAATAGAGCATATCTTTGAGTGGAAGGATCAGACATCTCTTTTATTCAAAATGTCTTCCGAAGAGAACATGAAGAAAGCCGAAGTTGTCTCCAAGGTTGACGAAGGTGCTAAAGAGCACTTGACTCCACAGAAGAAAGAGACGGGCGAAGGCTCATCTGTTCCTAAGCCGCCGAAAGATATCTTGGACTTCCTAGTCGAACCAGGGGAAACCGAAGAAGAAGAAGCAATGAGGCTGGCTGTGTGTCAGTTCTTGGTGCAGTCAGGAAAGGATGTATTCGATTCTTTTGCTAATTATGTATGTGGTCCTCGTCCCAAGTACGAAAGAGATAACAGTGATCTTCCATGATAATGTATTTCTTTGAAGAATAAACTCTGTTTAAAGAAACTTTGTTTATGATGTATCCTTTCTGCTTTACATTATTTTGCTTTCATTCACCGATCTTTAGACTCCGGAATCAAAAGACGAGATATCATTTTTCATAGAACAGAAAATATGATACATAATGAGATAGAAAATTCAGAGGTAATATGGACATGATTTTCTACACAAGAATTTTTTTATTATTAAATCCACTGGGGTTCTAATAAAATAAAATATCAAGTTCTCTGGGAAAATGATACATGATGGAATATCAGTTTCCTCTGGGGATAACGATATCGAAAATAAGAAGAAGAATTATATTTGCTGGGGAATGATGAAAATATTATACATAATATTTCTTTAAGAATTTACCATTGATAGGCATCATTGTGACTTTCCCATCCATAGAAGCAAGCTGATATGCTCCATTAGAGAAGACTTTGTTTACTACGAATGGGCCTTCCCATTTCGCTTCAAATTTGCCTTTACTCATATGTGTCATGGTCATAGGACGTCTGACAGTAAGAACCAGTTCTCCCTTCTGATATGCTCTGACTTTGACTTTACGATTGAAGGCTTTTGAGATTCGAGCTTGATATAACTCAATATTTTGTTGAGCATACAATCGCTTTTCATCTAAAGCTTCTAATTCTTGAAGTCGAAGACGATCATTATTCTCTGTAGTAAGTTCATTGGAAATTGCAATTCTTAAAGAAGGAATCTGTATCTCGAGAGGAAGAACAGCTTCACACCCATATACCAAGGAAAAAGGCGTACATCCGGTTGCATTACAAACTGTAGTACGATAGGCCCATAAACATTCACCAAGCTTCTCACTCCAGTTGCGTTTGTTGGAAGAAACGAACTTCTTCAAGATTTTGATGATCGTTTTATTAAAAGCTTCTGCTAATCCATTAGCTGCAGGATTATATGCCGTAGAAGCTAAATTATTGATCCGATAGTCGTCACAGAATCGTGTGAATTTCTGACTAACAAACTGCGGTCCGTTATCATGAATAATACACCGAGAAACACCAAATCGGTAGATAACATGATGTTTGACGAAATTGATGACATTAGAAGTTTTAACCTCAGATAGCGGGATTGCTTCAGCCCATTTAGAAAAGTAATCGGTTATTGCTAGAATAAACCGATGTCCTTTTGATGATGGTGGGTTAATAGGACCAATAACATCCATACCCCAAGCTTCGAAAGGCCATGATGCCGCTGTTGGGTGTAAAAACTCTGACGGTTGATGGATGAAATCTGCATAAATTTGACAGGCTTTACACTTCTGAGCATATTGAATAGCGTCAACCACCATAGTGGGCCAATAATAACCCATACGTCGAATACGATCTTGAAGTTTAGGACCTGGTTGGTGAGCTCCACAAACACCGTCATGTGCTTCACGAATTATCTGTTGTGCTTCTTCACCAGCAATGCATCGAAGGAGAAGACCATCGTAAGATCGACGATATAATGTCTTCGTTGTATGATTGTAATAAAATCTGAGAGATCGACGCCGGATAGATGCTGCTTCATTCGGATTATCTGGAAGTATGTCATACAACACAAAGTCTAGAAACGGGCGTCTCCAGTCTTCAACTATGGCTTCTGTTTTATTAGAAAAGACATGTTCCATTGTAGAGTCGGAAAAAGACGACGACATTTTGTCAATTTTTAATCCAACATTGAAAGAATCGGTATCTGGATTATGAAGAGAGGTCAAGGCCAGATTATTCTCAACACAGAATAATTCTCGATTGTAAACCACTATCACTTGCTGACGTCTGATAGGTATGGCTAATACGGCAGCAAGGTTAGCCAAAGCATCGGCTTCTGTATTACAGGCTCTTCGAACATGTTCAATAAAGAAACCTTCAAAAGAAGAAGCCATAGAAAGTGCTGCTCGATGATAAGGTATCAAATCTTGATGACGAACTTCATATATTCCTCTGATCTGATTGATGATAAGCTTGGAGTCTCCATAAACTTCTAAATATCGAATATCTAGATGTCTAGCCAATTGAAGACCAATGAGCAACGTATTGTATTCGGCTACATTGTTTGAACATGATTGATCCAGAGAATAAGCCCTCTGAATAGTTAATCCTTCTGGGGATACAAGGACAATCCCAACTCCGGCGACAATATTACCATTAGGACCTATTCTAGATGCTCCATCAAAGAATAGACGCCAAGTAGGAATTTCTTTAGAAATCAGATTTAAATCCAGAACTTCATCCGGAATTTCATCATATAATTTAGATTCTTCTGGAACTGCATGAGCTGCCAGGAAATCCGCAAGAGCCTGTCCTTTAACTGACTTTTGAGGAATATAATGCATATCATATTGAGCTAACAAGATTCCCCAATTAGCTAGTCTGGAGTTGAGAATACCGGGCTTCTTCATCATAATCCTGATGGGATTCACTCTAGAAATAACATGAATCATTTGACCGATAATATAATGACGTGTTTTCTGAACAGCAAACATTAATGCTAGGCATTCTTTCTCGATTGGAGAATAACGCGGTTCAGCTCCTGTCATGGTGCGACTGAGATAATAAATAGCTTGTTCATGGTCATCTTTATTTTTCTGAGCAAGTAATGCACCAAGAGAATGATCCATGGCTCGAACATATAAAAGGAATGGTATTCCCGAGACGGGAGGTACCAAAACTGGAGGGTTCATGAGATACTGTTTGATATCGTCAAATGCTTTTTGACATTCTTCGTTCCAAACAAAAGACACACCTTTCTTCAGAAGTTTGTTGAATGGTCTGCAGCGTCCTGATAAGTTAGAAATGAATCTCCTGATATAAGCAATTCTTCCTTGAAATCCTCGTAGCTCTTTTAAGGTGCGTGGAGGACACATCTCTTGAATGGCTTTGATCTTCTCGGGATCCACGTGTATACCTTTAGCGGTAATGACGAAGCCGAGAAATTTACCACTAGAGACGCCCAGGAAGGACTTAGTAGGGTTCATCTTAAGTTGATGCTGACGCATTAAATCAAAGATAGTCTTCAAATCTTGGATATGATCCTCCTTTCGTCGGCTTTTAACTGCAATGTCATCAACATAGCATTCAACTATTTTCCGAAGATGTTCGCGGAATATAGTACTCATTGCTCGCTGATATGTTGCTCCTGCATTCTTGAGACCAAACGGCATTACTGTATAACAGTATGTACCGATTGGTGTTCTGAAGGAAGTGAGTTTTTCATCATCTGGAAACATTTTGATTTGATTGTATCCCGAATAACCATCCATGAATGACATCCGTTCGAAACCACAAGTGTTATCGATCATCACATCTGTAATTGGTAGAGAAAACTCGTCTTTAGGACAAGCAGCATTGAGATCTCGAAAATCTATACAGACTCGGATCTTGCCAGTCTTTTTAAGGACAGGAACTATGTTAGCCACCCAATCAGGATGTTGTTCCTCTCGAATAAATCTGGAAGCCATAAGCTTGTTGACTTCAGCTTCAATTGCATCCATAATGTCTGGACGAAATCGTCGCTGTTACTGTTTGACTAGTTTAGCATTTGGCATGATGTTGAGTTTGTGCATGGCAATCTTTGGATCTAATCCCGGCATATCCTCATAACTCCAGGCGAAGACATCAATATAATCACGAATAAGCTTGATCATGTCTTACTTATCTGTTTCTGAAAGATTCTCACTGATGAATATTGGTTTAGGGGACCCTTCTTCACCAATATCAATTTGGATTAATTTATCTTCAGTAGGAGGTTCTCTCTGCTCGAACCTGAATTCCCATTGATTATCTAATCTCTGAGCCCATTGTTCTGATTCGGGTGATATTTCAAAATTATCTTCATCATCCTCTTGTGAGCCATCAACAGAGACCATATTGATAGATAGAATAGAGCGATGAAGATCGCCAATACTAGTGTCAGAATCCTAGGAGAGAGAATCAGAAGACTCAGATCGTTCGTCTTCATCGGATTTTAATTCTTCGTGGACTATGTTGACAAAAGGGGTAGGAGCTGTGTAACCTAAACCACATTTTGTCCTTCCGTATTTTAATGGAGGAATTCGAATAGGCATTCTTCTTCCTTTTCCATTATTGAGACTGGTTCTGAAATCATAACCCATATTCTTGATAATATTCTTGGATTGTTGACTGTAGCGACGCAGTTGTAATCTGCCAGTATCATTGTTTACATCATCTTCTTCTAGTCCAGAAGGGTTTTGAGGTCCTTTATAGAAGAATATTGGATTTTCTCCTTTCTTTCGAGCAGGAACTACAAAGTATGATTTTTGTATGGACTCCAATGATACGTCTGTATGAAGAGTTTAAACAACTCCTATAGTTAATGATTCTAAGTTATCTAGCAATTGTAAATAACTTTGTACATGATTATAGACATCAATATACTGCAAAGGAGATGCTTCATTAATATCAAATACTGTATCTACAACAGAAGGCTGAGCCTTATCAGACTTTGTCAAATTAATGACAAAAGGGGAGGAGGGAGATTGATGATTAACTCTGTTTCGATTAAGATCGACAACAAAAGGCTCAGAAGAGGTGAGCTCCCTTGAAGAAGATCGTGGATAAGAAATTCGTCCACTGACTGGTATGACCAGAGTATCTGATTTAGCTTGAGAAGATGGAGGGGGAGTAATGCGTCCACTGACAGGGATCATCAGTGAGTTTTGTGGAACTTGAGAGGACAATGCAGTAGTACGTCCACTGACGGGTATTATCAGTGAACCTTGTGAAGTCCGGGCAGATGATGAAGCAGTACGTCCACTGACTGGAATTATCAGTGAACTTTCCTCAGATGATTTAATTGACTGCGGAGGAATGATACGCCCTTTTACAGGAATAACAAAAGTATCGATTTTGGATGTTTCATCATCGTCATCCATAGCTTGCAAGACTTTTGAGTATTCGTCTTTGTACATGCGAGCGTCACTGAAGTAGGCTTCGACTCCTTTAAATGGGTAGAGATCAGCAACCTCCTTCTGAACTTCTCCATTATCATCAACATATTTGAAGCATTGATGAAGAGTTGAAGGAACAATATTATGTTCATGCAAGAATGGTCTCCCCAATAGAGCATTGTAGGAACATCCATGATTGTCGATGATGTAAAAAGTAACCTTAGTACGAAGATCGTCTATTTGGAATTTAAGGCGAATCTTGCCCAGAGGCTCACTTTTTCCTTGGTTGAATCCCAATATAGTAGTGATAGTGCCAGAGAGACTATGCACAGGTATCTTTAATGCATCTAGCATAGCTTTTGGCATAATACTGAGAGCAGATCCTGGATCAATGAGTAGACGATCAACCTTCATAGAATCAATATATCCTGTATGATATAAAGGACGATCATGTCGATTATCCTCCAACAGCATATCATCTTGTGTGAAAGTAATGTTTGGAATAAATTCCAATACATTATGACAATGAGAAACATGGTCTGTTTCCAACTTCTTGAGGAGAGTTAGGCAAGATTCTGCTTACAGCAGTGCTTCACTCAAAGTTTCTCGAGTCTCTTTAGAAAGGCGTAAGAGCTCGAAAATTGACAATTTGGCTGGTGTATTGGCTAGTTGAGCCAATATGTCAAAATTGTAAGGCTTCTTAAGTCCTGTAGGAGATGGCTTCTTCAGTGGCTTGTCAAAGCGGACTTGTTGTTTGCCTTTGTCAGCTGTTGTTGGTTTAGAAGGAATTGTCTCAGCAGGAACACTTACAGGTTCTTCAATAGATACTGGTGTTGGAGCTGTAATTGGAGGGACATCAGGAGTCTCTTCCAGAATGTCAGCATAATCTTTCAGATACACTTTTCCGGACCGAGTTCCAGCATGAGCTTCGACTTCAGATTCAGATTCAGGTTCTATTGAAACCATATTGCAATTCTTCATTTTGCTCTTGGTTCTTTTATGCTTGATTAGAGCTTCATTCCAAAAACTGAGACCAACACGAGATTGATTATGTCTCATAGTAATGGCTAAAGGTGCTCGGAGTCCTTTGCCTGAGTTCAGACCAGGAGCAGTGGCTAAATCATAACCCATCTTCGCCATTAATTCACGAGATTGTGAACTATATAGATGAAATGCAGGCTTGTACCTATCTTCAGATTGAGGTACAGATTTTATCTCATTAGGGAATGAATTTCCTGCCAAGATAAAAGTAGGGGTTAGATAAACATCAGATGTGAAACTAGAAGTCACATTGCATGACTTAGTCTTCCCGAGTTTCTTTTTAGACTTCCGAGGAGAGGAGGAAGATGCTGCAAACTCTGTTACTAAGTCAGGGTGGATCCACATGATTTCTCCCTTCTTAGTTGTGATAGGTACAAGTCCTTCATATTGTGCTGGTGGAGTATTTACGACTTCGAGAGTTGCTTTTGGAATGGGAATAATTCCATTTTCCATCATCAAAGGAGGGAAATCACCGAACTGCATTGAAATTACATTCGCTGTGACTGTCTTGTCTTTGGGCGTCAATGTTACAACTCCTGACTTGATCATCTCTTGAATTTTTCCTTTTAATACATAGCAAGACCGAATTGTGTGACCCAGCATTCTATGGTATGGACAATATTTTGGATGATCTGTTTTGTTGGCTTCATCAGGCTTTTTGATTTCTGGCAATTATATTTTATTTCCTTTGAGCAAACATTCAAAGATACCCTGAACATCATCATCATCAAAAGAATATTCTTCCTTCGGTCGAGGAGGTCTCTGTTGTTGATTTGTTGGAGCTGGAGTAGATTGGGTAGTTTTTACCTCTTGACTACTACTCTGGAGATTGATTTCAAGAGCCTCTTTCCCTTTACGATTATTGGGTCGAGCATTATTGCTAGCATTTTGATTTGAGTCCTTGGGAGCCATTTGTACCCCCAGACCTTTAAAGGTTTCAGCACTAACTTCAGCAGCTTTGGCACTGACGATGAAAGAAGGCCAATCTTGAAACTGAGTGGATCCAGTCCACATACTGATTATTGGAAGAAGATTTGACTTGCAAGTATCGATGGTAACAGCATCAGGAGTTCCGAGAGGCATTTTGAGGGCTTCTCTTCTGAATCTTTCAATAAAGTCCTCAGTGGTTTCATTATTTTTCTGTTTAATTCTTATGAGGGCTGACATGGTCATGTCATTAAGCCCCTCATAGAACCGTTCAAGAAACATTTGCTTAAAACCAGTAAAGGAAGTAATGCACCCATCAGGCAGGCTTCTATACCATTCATAAGTTGTTCCTTTGAGACATCCAATAAACACCCGAGTGAGGAGGGCGTCGCTTGGTTGTAATTGATCAGTCATTACTTCAAAATGATTAATGAACTGACTTGGAGAGGTAGTTCCATCAAAGAAAGAGATAGTTGGAGGCTTATATTTAGGAGGATATGATACTTGCTTCCATTCTATCGGATAGGGTTGTTTGATGCCTAACCTTTGTAAACCATCCTTTTGTTTAAAGGCCTCAAACTGAGTTCGGAGATTCCTTAATTCTTCATTAACAATCCCAGACGATTGTAGATTTGTAACTTGTTGAGTATAACTGGGAGGAGGAACTGCAGTATATGTACCACCCCCATCTCCAGACTGACTTGGAGTGGTTTGTACAGGAACATTGGATTGTACCCCCAGAATATTAGAGGGTTCAGGATTTGAAGCAACAGGAGCATTTAATACCACTGGTGGTACTGTTTGTTGAACTTGTTGAGTTTGATGCTGAGCTTGCATAAGAGTGTGCATAGCACTCAGTGTATCTGCCATAGCTCGTAACTGTTGTTCTAAGGAAGAAATCCTCTGTTCATGAGCTTCAGTATTAGTTGAAGGTTCTTGATTGCTATCCACCATGTAAGTGGTAATTGTTCGAGGAATAGCTGATAAAACAGTTTGTTCTGAATCATCACTGTGAGAGTCAGTATCTTTCCCGGGACATTTTATAGGAGATAATGCTGGGAAGTTGGACTCTCCAAGGAAGTCTTCTGTGATCTCCGGATTATCACTTGGATGAGAAGAAGAAGAGACCCTGGCTAAAGCTCTGGTCCTGGATCGGGTGCTGAGATAAACACCATCTTCAGAATCTGATATAGCATCAGATCGTATATTACCCCCAATATTTCTGGATGTCATATTGATAGAAGCATAGAGAGGTTCATCTTCATCCAATATTGGTTCATATTGTATCCGTTCGAAAACAGATTGTCTTTCTGATGAACAACAACACTGGATTACAACTCGAGGCCGGAAGTTGCAGCCATGCTTTTCATGGCAAATATGAGCAATGTCATGGCATGACGGAGTGTCAATTCTCCGTTTATTTTGTAAATACTCCCGAAGATCTGTAGGAACAGATTGGGAAGTACTTGAAGATAGTTTCTGTGTAGAAACTTGTCTTTTATTCTTCTGTCTTCTCGGCTCTTGAGTGTACAATGACTGATTAATTTGAGCCACATAGTTCTTGGCATATTCTGCATCAGGATCTGGTATGCTTGTTTTGGTGGAATCAAGATGATTCTGTTTAAGCTTATTACGAAGATCCGTCGTAGATACGATTTTAGTTTCAGTCTTAGATACTTGTAATTTACCTTTCTCAGATCGAGAAATTTTGAGAGAAGGAAGATGAGTATTATTCCGATTGGGAGTCGGTAATAATCCATCTTTAGAGGAAGTAGCCAAAAAGTATTTTCCTTTGTTTGATCTAGTAAAATTACTAGTCAAATTAACCCTAGAGGTAAAGACCTCAGGAGTTGAGAGATTGACTAAAGAGTCTTTCTCCTTGGTTGGCACAAGATGTGCAATTTGTGGAAGAATCATTTGTATGTTCTGTGGAAGAGAACCCCCAGTTTGATTTTGAGAATTAGTCAAAGGACCATCTCTGTTAGCATACGCTGACTTCAGGTTGGAGCTTTGTCCATACGCTGCCTTCTTATTCGCATACCCTGACTTTGGCTTAGCGTATGCTGCCTGATGTTGGACTTTGTCATACGCTGGCTTTGCCGTACGCTGTCCTTTGACCGTCATACGTACAGAGTCATTGATGGCTAAAGAGCCGACTGCTGTCGTAAGAATAGAAGAAGAAGAAGAGACTTTACCATATTCAGAGATGGTTTTCCTTGGATACACTGATTTGGTTAAAGAACCAATTTCGTCAGTGTGACCAGGAGAAACCACTGTTGCTTTGTTCAAAGAAGCTGAGGCAAACTTCATTGAAGTTGAAGACATATTCTTGTCAGCACGAGAGGTGACAGAAATGTCTCGGACCACAGAAGAAGATTTAGGGACATAGACAGAGTGTCCCTGCTTCTTGGCAGCAACAGGAGTGGAAGAAGTAGTTCGGCCTTCTTTCACTTTGAGCATTTCTTCATAAGCAGATTGGTCGAATTGCACGACCATCACTTTCTTCGTTGAGCCGATCGACGAAGTATCGCATTGAGTTATTGCTATCTCGTCGGAGGAGACAGCTTTCCCCAGCAGAGTCGCCAATTTGTTTTCCATAAATAAATTCACTTTATTTATTTTGTATCTGGGAAAATTACAACTTTAGGAATCTAATCTAGAAGACGATTACTCAATCCCTTGGACGATGCGATGAAGAACACTCGAACTTTGAAGAACTTTGGACAGCAACTGGGCAATCTCTCTGTTCTCTCTGACCAATTCTCTGCGCTCTTGATGAAGATGAAGAAACTCCTTTTTATAGAGTTCAGGATAACTGCCCTTAAGCATACGCTCAGGCGGTTACTAGACGTGTGCAAAACTGCAGGGACGCGTGGCAAAATCTGATGAAGACACATTAGCGTGCGGTTGAAAGTAGTGGAGCATGTTCAGGAGAAATTGGTGGCATGGATGCCACGTTGCATAACTTCTGAAGAAGTGGGTAACTGAGTGCAGGACACGTAAGAACGTGTGTTGACTGCACGTTGAAAAGTCATTCTGGATATGACTGCTGCTATACGCTGCCTTTGAGGAAGAATCATACGCTCACTTAGACATGTGAGGCCCATACGCTTACTTGACTAGCAAGGAGGAGTCGTGTACGCTCACTCGGCTGGAAAGGAGTCACGTGAGGACCATACGCTCACTCGGCTGGGTGAAGGAGTCATGTACGATCCATACGCTCACTTTGACTGGGTGAAGGAGGAGTCGTATAGATTTCATACGCTCACTGGAGAAGTGGCCACGTGGCTATCCTCAATCTTCTTTGATACACCATATCTTTTAATAAGCTGTCAAAAAGATTTTCTCGAACGTCGTGACTGCAGATATGACGGCTGACAGACTGTCAGAGTTGACAGTAATGATGGCTTTTGCATTAATGATCTGCTGAGCTGTCCTCGTAAAAGACAAAATCAACTCTTCAAAATCCTGAATGACGGTTACTCTTTTCATGACCATTATCTTTACACGAAAGACGAGACGTCAGATTCATTCTTCATTTAGTGTATGCTGTGCTGTCATTTTAAGGAATAAAATATCCACCGAGCGTATGGCTTCTGACGAGCGTATGGCCTTGAGACTTCTGTTTGAGCGTAGGGCTTCAACTGACATCTGTCTTTAAGCGTATGAATAAAAATGACAGCGTGTCATAATTTTCCACATCCTACAGTCGTAGAAGCGGTCGAGGAAGAGGCACGTCAGGTCGTCGAAGGATGATATGGAATTGTCGGGGAGACTACAGTACCAGTCATACGCCACCCCTTTCAGGGCCCCGACAAAGATACTGGTGAGGAGCGCATCCTCCTTCGGAAGATGCCCTGTCTGTGACTAGAAGTACGTCAGGTACCGTCGCGGAGAGTCCTTCCCGTCGTATGGGGTGAGTGTTTGTGGTTTATACTTTGGGGGATAAACCACCTTGTTCCACTCGAGGGGATAAGGCTGGGGAATGCCCATCTTCTGGCGTTCCTCTTGCCTGTTCTTGGACTCGAAGCACTCCCGCAGGTCTTTGATCATTTCGACCACATCCTCCGTGGAGCTAGGAGTCGGGGAAGGAAGTACCATCTGGAGTGGAGCGTTTGAGGGCTCCGAGGTCCGAGGTGCTTCTGTGTCTGAGGGCGCCCGTTGGAGGGGCACACTCGACTCCCCATTGGCTCCTGGGTCAGGACCGTTTGAAGGTGCTCTGGTCAAGGCCGACCGTATATCAAACACCGCTTGCGTCAATGCTTGCATAGAGGCAGAGAGGGTTTTGAGTCCTCCCTCTAATGAGTCTATACGTTAGACAATGTCCTGCGATGGCGCATCAGACTCGACATCATCCCCAGCCATGTATACTGTCCTGACACGGCCAGGAGTGGATGGATTGGTTGAGGCTTCGCTTTCGGCCTCACTCTCATGTGGGGGAGTCACCTCTCCTGGTGTTTGGCCACCCCCAGCCACATTCTGGAGTTCAACTTCGATAGGCGCATCTGCAAGGGCCTGATTGCCCTCAGCTCCGTCTTGAAGGGCCTCTTCGTTTCCAGAACTACCCCCGGCGGTGTCCTGGAGGACATCCTCATTTTGAGGGGCTTCAGGGAGACTAACCTCGCCTTGATGATGAAGATCCGCCGCAGCTGTGCTTTGGACATCTTCGTCTTCGGAAGGAGGCTCAACAAGGGTCTGGCTACCTCCAGCTTCCTCCAAGAACTTCTTCCTCGACCGAGTGCCTTCGAACACTCCAGTGGTCGAGACAGCTGCCTTGGTTTTCCTCGGCTAGCTTTTGGATGAAGACGAGGAATTGACAGTCATCTTCCGAACTGATGAGGAGTTGGAGATCACGTTGCATGAAGCAACCTTTGGCTCCTCTTCTGCTGACACCCTCGTCCCAAGGCGACGTCGGAGAGGTGTCGATGATTGCAGCCGTTGGAAGACCGACTGCCTTGGTGGTGCTGCCGCCTTGCAACAGCAGTTGATGGTGACTACCGCACAAGTATGCCCCGTGAGAGGCGCATCGTGCTTGTTGGTCGACTCTCCTGACCGGCGCTTGTGAGAGATCACGTTGCGCAGGTCGTTGGTGGAGAGTGGTGCCTTCACACCCCCCTTCAGACGTATGGCAAGGCCAAACGCCGGGGTGGTCAGGTGAGTGCTGCGCCCCCTGATCTAATACCAAGCAGGCATCACGACCAGTAGTGGGGGAACCACAACATTTGAAGTGACTTGAACGAACCTCAAATGCACAACCAGAGGAGGCGCGGGAGTTCAAGACCACTGAGTTTGCCTCACTCGACTTGGTTGTGCACGCAGTAGATGCGCCCAAGCGAGATGAGGACTTTGAACGTCGACTCGTTGTTGGTACAGAAGCACCTGAGTCAACCTTGTACAGCTTGCCATCGGTAGCGCGCGTGATTGTAAGTGCGTGCCTCTGGCCTGCTGCTGGCATAGCACGTTTATGGCGCATGGCCCGTGCCGCCTTGGATTTCTTCGTACTAGCCCGCTGGGGCGCATAGTACTCAACATCCAAATTCTCCTCGCCATTACAGCGAGTGAGTCTGTCAAAGACAGAGGCTTTTTGTGGCGCATCAGAGGTGATGCGCGGGGCATTGGCTGCGCCCCTGCTCCGTCGACGCATCTTCCTCGCCTGAGAGGGAGATAGCTGGGGAACGTGGTCGGCCGCACGCTTCCCCAAGAGATGCGCTGCATCAGCGGGCGCACCTTGGTTGCTGAGAACGTCAGCAGGAAGGGAAGGCTGGATTGCTGCATCCCCTTCAGTGGTGGTGCCCGAGGCGTCGACCTTGCGCACCCAGGCCGTGCAGGTCTTCTTCGGCTTTGGCAGCCGCTTCGAAGGACTCGCACTTCCTTCAGAAATGAACTCCTCGTACGCCTGTTGATTGAGGCGCACGACCAGCGTCTTGTGAGAGGAGCCCACCTTCACGTCGTCGGCCTGTGACACGACTTTCTCGGAAGAGGAGAAAGAAGTCCCCAGCAGAGTCGCCAGCTTGTTTGCCATTAAAATTGTTTGATTGAAAACTTTAATACAAACAGAACATTGTTACAATATAGGACTTAGATGTAGTCCTAGGAGTACACTTTTGTTTAAGCTGGGTCCTTAGTGCCAATGGAGCGAGTGGTAATACGTTGACTCCGTTGACGGGCTGACGACGGTTATCGGTTCTCTGAAGGTGTGGATTGCTCTGGGTGCTGGAGCTTGCTGAGAGGAGGAAGACGTTGAGTGTCTGTATCTGCCTCTCTGGTGATTCCTTGTATGTTCGTTGTGGATTCTGTGTGTGTGTGAAGGAGATGATCCCTCTATTTATAGTTTTGCAGGCTGGCTGCTCATGCGCGCATGTAGGATGCGCCGGTGTGTGGGGGCGCTACGTGGAGGTTGCTGATGGGGGTGCATGGATTATGCGCCCTGATTGGGAGGTTGAACTCTTCATACTGCTGTTGTGAGCCGGCACGTAGCAGAGGAGAAGATCTTTCTGTTGCTGAAATCTTGGACGAGTTGAGTCAAAGGACACATGTCGTCGACTCATGGCTCGAAGATCTCGGATTTGGGGGGGGTAGTGATCTGGTGAGCTGCGCCTTGGATTGGACGCAGGAGGAGGCTGCGACTCATAACCTTTAGGAGTTACAAACCATTTAGGGCGTATGGCTTTTGAGGCGCATGCAGGCGACTTTCCTTGTCTTTTGGGATCAGAGAGCAGTCTGGGGCGCATGGCTTTTGAGGCATGCTGATTTGGACGCATGGCCGTAGAGGCGCATACGGATTTGGACGCATGGCCGTAGAGGCGCATGCGGACAGTTGAGTGGCCACGTGGCAGTAGCCGTCGGAATAAAGTTGACGTTGCCGACACTTCGTTTTCTGAAAAAGCTGTCAACTGTTCAGACTTTGGGAAGCGTGCTGCTAACTCTGGTGTCAGTTCAGCATTTAATGTTTGTGACGTTCGATGGACAGCTGAGTGGGCACGTTGGTTGGTGTTCCACTCGGTATGGGGATGTGTGGAGGCGCATCCTCTGTGATGCGCCGGGTACCGTAGGGCGCGTCTGTGTGATGCGCCTGATGCTGGAGGGCGCATCCGTGTGATGCGCTGTTTGGCTGGCGCATCCGACATGTCTTTTAATGACGCGGCTGTCTCGCTCCTCGAGTGCTATAAATAGCCGTTTGGCTGAATTCGAGGCGTCCGGTTCATCCATTTAATGCAAATTCATTGCACGGAATTCGGAGAGCCATCCACTTGGCGCGTGGGTTTGATCTGCCCGGCCTATAAATAGTGGCATGGAAAGAAGGTTTGCTCCTCGTTCCCTCACGTACTTCCAACATGAACTTGGATATGCGGGTGCATTCTGTCGACGAAGTGCTCCCGAGGGTGAAGATGAGACGTCGTGTTGTCTTCGATGCACTTGAAGGTGACTGTTACATCCAAAAGACGGAGTCGATGGCTTCTGAGGCAGACGGAAGGTGCCTGTTGCATCCAAAGATAGGGATGCTCGGGCCTCGTCTCCGTTATTCCGGAAGAGCCGCAGATCGGAATTGCGGTGCTAGGTTCTTTCTTCCTTCAAAGTGGGGGTTGCTCACTTTGGTTGTGTTGAAAGCTGCTCCTTTTGCCGTGGTTCCGATCACGGTCTTCCTTGGGCTTTGGAGGCTCTTTCGAAGCCTCCCCTGGCCACAGCTTTGCCGTGCTCTTCTCTTCCTTGGTTCCAGCCATAGGGTTAATTGCTTTGTATAATCGAAGCACTTATCTGGTGACCCTGGCTGGAAGAACGGCACATAACTAGGCTTCTGCTCGGCCAGGTGAGCCTGGTTGGAAGAGTGGCAAATAACTGGGCTGTTGAAGGGATGCACATAACTGAGTTGGATGCATATAACTGAGCTGCTGAAGAAATGGCGGGATGCGCCTGGTTGGAGGCGCATGACATCTGCTGCGCCTAACTGAAGGCGCATGGTGGCTGCTGCGCCTATCTGGAGGCACATAGTGCCTGCTGCGCCTATCTGAAGGCGCATGGTGGCTGCTGCGCCTATCTGAAGGCGCATGGTGGCCGCTGGCTGTAAACTTAGGATCTTTCCTTTGTAGAAAATTTCCTTTGTACAACCTTTTTCTAGACATGTAATAGACTTTTGTATATGAATAAAAAGTCATCTTTCAAGTGTCCATGTTCATTGACTTTGCTGTGAAGTTCTTCGTCTGAGCTCTGGCGTATGTAGTTTCTGGCGCATGGGCTTTCTGGTTGTGAAATTCCATGCTTCTACAGAAGGGACATATGGTTTCTTTAACAATTACACCTCGTCCAGATATGCTCACAACCAAGGGCCAAGCTTTGCAGGCAGTATCTAAAAGAACAGCTGAAGACATCATAAAACTGAAAATGCACAGACAGTCAATTTTAGCCATTAATTGCATTAGTAGTTCATGTGACATCATATTCATTGTATTCAGTATCTTGTTTTAAATAAAAACAGGTTGCTTCATTCTAAGCCAATTCAAAAACTTAAGTGCTCAATAACAGACAAATATAATTATGTTTGTGGACCAAAAGTAGTAACTTCCATCACTAGATCAATCAAAAATCCCATTTCAAGAATTGTGCACAACAAAAGAAGAAGATTATTAATTTGTACTCAAATTCTGGTTCTTACGATTATCAGTTGCTTGACATAAATATTTTGTTTTCCATGGGTAGTTCCATAGTAAGCCAGTTGGGAATAGGGGTGTAAACGAGCCGGACGGACACGAACAGTCATTGTTCGAGTTCGGATCGAACATAAAAACGAGTTCGGGGTGAACGGACACGGACAGTCCACTATTTGAGTTCGGACCGGACAGACACGGACAGTCACTATTCGTTAATTCAACCGGATGGTCCGTTCACAAATTCGGACCATCACAAATATATGATAACTTTGGATACCGGAATATAGATTTGATGGTGGCAGACTCAAAGAGATTGGTTCACATACATGCATAATATAATAACTTAACTTGCTGGCACACATTAATTTCAAATGTTACTGGGCTGGTCGTGTTTAATAATGCAATTTTCGATTAGTTTAGGTATCGTTGAGAAATCGCCATGTACATTGATCGCTGCACGTAATAAAGTAATTAGATTTACCAATCAGAAATGATATACCGATTTGATTTGATTCATTGTAAATCAAGCACGTATTACAAGCCATACTTGATGGTGGCCGTAAACTCCCTAACCCCGATGGCATGCTCATCATAATATGACATAATTGATGCAAAACCAAAAGGAGTCTCTACTATTAGTCCACTGACAAATTTGGACCGGACATGGATATGACTGTGTCCGGGTCCAATTTTTAAACGGATCCCAAAAATGTCCAAGCTATGTTCATTAATTCAATCGGACGGCCAACGGTCGAACCATTTATCGAATCGGACTCGTACAACAGACAACGACTGCTTTGTCCATTTTACACCCCTAGTTGGGAAAGGGGGAAAAAAGTATTATCATATGCATGGATCAAATTTCATCAGAAGCCCAATCAAACTACCCACACAAAGAAGAAGAAGAAAATAGTTTGCAAGCAACCCATTTACGCAAATCCTTCAATTGTTTGACATATACAGTATATTCTAGTAAACTTCTCAACTAGAGACAAATATAATTAGATTTTTGTCCCAAAATTATCAGTAGATCAATCAAAATCCCAATTTCGAGAACTACGCTAGTGAAACGCAATTAAATGTGCATACTTGCGGTCAGATTTTGGCCTTTACTAATATTAGCAGTTCCTTTGGCATCAATATATTGTATTCATGGTCCTCATGGACTAAAGCCAGCAACTTGCATTCATTAAACCAATCAAAACCTCCCTTTCAAGAACACCTATGCACACTTTTTTATATCTTTATTTATTTTATTTTATTTTACGAGTGACCAACTTACCCAAATCCTTCAATTGGTTGACCTTGGTGACTGATTTGAGAAAATTGACATGTCTGTAAAAATATAAAAATAAATAAGCACATATCAACAATACCAATCAGCAGTAGCTATAAATTCCAACAGTAAATAATTCGCTGAAGATTTGTCTATTTGACCTTCCGTCGATCCTTCCTAATAGGCAGAGATCAGCCGCACTGAGTCAGCACCCGGGTACCTACGGGAGCATCCATCCTAGCGAGAGGATTTGGGGATTAGGGTTTTGGAGCTTCCATGTGAGAGTGGATTTAGGGTTGACCTCTCCAAAGGAATCAGCCTCCTAATGATGACAAAATATCATTTATCATATACCACTCTACAATTTATAGACCTCAAACCTAATAAAAAATAAGAAAGTACCAAATAAACTCCGAAACTTTCTCCCTAAGTAAAAAAACTACTAATACATCAAATATTTAAAAATCCTAATCAAAATAGGATTGTAAAATTCCCGCCTTCTTCAAATTGATCACTTAACTGTCCCATTTGTTGGTTGGTCATGAGCAGTTAAGTGCTCAATTTTTCCAACCATTTTACTTTTATCAGTTACTCTTTTCCTTACTTCGGCAATCACTCCATCCTCTATTTAGGAGGCTTGATACATCATGTTCATCCTCTTTCTTTTATGGTGCTAATTAATAATTTGTTTTGCATCCAAACATTTGGGTTGAGGCATTCTGCAAGTGACTCGGTATGCGAGTGGGTCATAAAGCCAATAATTAAACATAGAATATAGGATAAATCTTAGTTTCAGTGTGTTTATCTTGAATTGGATCCTGAAAATAATTATTGCAAGATGGAAATATGAGGAACACTCCTTTCTTAGCACTGCTTCTATAGAAAGCAATAAGTAGTTTATGATTTTCCTTCAAGATTGAAAACTATGACAGATGGTTATCTTCTGAGGATAAATTCCATGTTGAGAGAATGACATATAGAACATTACAGTTAAATGATTTTTAGCTACTTCTACTTTTGGCAAACACAATGAACTGCAAAGATCAACTTTCTTTCTGAACACTCTTTGAATTTACAATTACCATGGTTTGTTATTTAATCATATCACAGTTAGAAGTTTTTTTTTATCTTCTAAGTTCTAAGTTCCAAACATGAAACTATTAGCACGACAAACTTATGAATCACCTATTGCTGAAAGGATCTAATAGCATGATGGACTTCTCTCCAAGAACTGACCAGCTTTCTAGTGTATTTTGGTGTGTCCTAGTGTATCAGTGATACGACGAACGGGCTTTTTCATTTTTTTTACTTGGAAGTGTCACCGATACAATCCAGAGCCTGCTATAATCCAGAGCAGTAAACTCATATTGGAAACTCCAAAGGATTTTACACATGATAGATTTTTCTATAATTTCACAACCTAAGATAGAGATAGCTTACATTATCATAATGGGTACACATATAGGAAGCACATCCATTCAAATACGGGTGCCGTGTCGGTGACTTGTTGGGACAGTGGACAACACAGAACAGAGCAACCGGTGTTACCGTGTAAGGCACAATATAGGAGCCGGCTCGTACGACTTAGTACGACTTAAAAGGAACCTCCTTTATTGAATCAAAGACCAACCCCATATACCAATGCCTATGCCTTAAAGTCATATGATATCAATCATTGAAATATTCTGGATCAAATTGCTAAATAAACACGAAGAAGAAAGATGATAAAGGAGACTGATCATCCAAACAATTGCCAGATGAACACAAGCAAGTCAATTCATGATGCATATTAAATTAGTCACATTCCTTGGTATAGTTGTACACTAATAATAACTGATCAAACATGTCAAAAGAATTGTTTCAATCATCTATATAATCTACACTAAAATCCCTACCAGTAGTCCGAGCAAGAACAAGCACCATTCTTAAAGTGATGAAACCTGCTTCGATCTCTCATGAGGATCTCTCTTTGATATATATATCGAAGAAATGAGCTTTATCGTTGAGCGGCAATCAGCACACACTCTCAGATTCTTTGTTATCCTGATCGGCGCACTAGAGTCTGATGCAACAAGAGCAAATGCGATGGCCAGCCTTTCGTTGTGGTAGGACAATGCGTCCTCCTTATCCTCCTCTTCCATATCGAACAACACTCCTTTCGTCTTCGGCCTATACCCAGCCTCATGCAACCTCCTCCCCATCTCATCAAGCATAGCATATATCTCCTTCGAGCAAGGATGAGTCCTGTCTCCCATGACAAACTCGTGTAAGGCTCCGTCCAGCTCAACCAAGCTCAGCCCCGGAGTTTTGTCAATACCCTTTTCCTTCATCGCCTTCCTGACCCTCCCAACATCATTCCATCTGTTAGCATCCGCGTACATATTTGACTGCAACACGTAATTCCCCCCATGTTCCGGCTCCAGCCGTAACAAGTCAGCAATCATTCTCTCCCCCATCTCCGAATCGTTATGTCGCCTACAGGCGCCGAGCAAAGACCGATACACAATGGCGCTAGGCTCCACAGGCATCTCCCTGACCACCTCCTCGAGCCTCCCGGCACGGCCCAGCAGGTCGACCAGGCACCCGTAGTGCTCGTCTCCGGGCCAGATCCCGAAGCGCCGCTCCATCCCGTCGAAAATCTCCCGGCCCCGGTCCACCAGCCCGGCGTGGGCGCACGCGCTCATCACACCACCAGGGTGGCAGCGTCAACCCGCACCCCTTCGGCTCCCATCCGGTCGAACAGCCGGACCGCGCTGGTCCCGCGCCCGTGGGTCCCGTAGGCTCTTATCATGGCGTTGTAGGACGTCGTATCCGCCGCGGCGGCGGAGGTCGATCCGTCGAACACGCTCTCGGCGAGGTCCAGCCGCGGCGGATACGACGTCCTACAGCCGCGGCGGATACGGCGTAGCAGTGGGCCCATACGCCCTCGGCGAGGGCGGCGGCGGGGCCGCAGGCGACGATGACGGGGACGAGCGTGGCCTCGTTGGGGGTTTGGGAGGAGGAGGCGAGCATTGTGCGGAAGAGGGGCAGGGTGGTGGCGAGGGGGGAAGGGGAGGAGGAGGCGGCGGCGAGGAGGGAGTTCCAGAGGGGGAGGTCGGGGCGGGGGGCCTGGCGGAAGAGGCGGAGGCAGGCGGCGAGGTCGCGGCGGGAGGAGGAGAGGACGAAGGGGTCGCGGTGGGAGCGGTTCTTGAGGATGTGGGCGTGGAGGAGGAGGGGGTAGGGGTGGGGGTGGGGGTGGGGGTGGGAGGAGGCCTTGAGGAGGGGTGGGTAGGTGTGGGGGTTGGGGGAGGGGAGGAGGCGGAGGTAGAGGGAGAGGGCGGGGAGGAGGAGGCGGTGGTTGCAGAGGGAGGAGATGAGGGTGTTGAAGAGGAAGGGGGAGGGGGTTGGGGGTGGGGAAGGAGTGGAGGAGGGCGAGGGATCTATAGAACCCAACTCCTCATAGTCCCACATCGGTAAATCATTATGAATGAACACTGTTTATAGTACTACACTCAGCAAAGCCTATCACGACCTCACTTGAACAGGATCTGTTCTATAGGCTCGTACTACTGTATCCGGTGGTTGTCTGACAGACCCCCAACTTTTTTTTTCCCTCTTTTAACAAAAAAAAATTAGGGTTCTTCTTCTTCTTCTTTTCTTTTTTTTTTTTGGGATGGGAGGTGGGGATGAGGATTGAATGATGTGTGTTCTGATTGTCCTTCATAGGAGAGGAGGATGAGAGAGAGGGTCAGGATATGGGCCAAGGGAGGTGAGGGTGGGAATTGATGCTGGAGCTATCGGCGTGGCCGGAACGACCGCTACGGGAAGCCAGACGGTACGGAATTGAGATCCCATTTGCTTTATTTTGTTTGATTAAAGTTGACATCTCTTTGGAATTGGCGTTAACCATTGAACCAATAAAATATAGGTCTCCTTTACTCTTGGTTGTCATCCGATAATGTTAGCTCACACCATAGAATTCCATCAATACTGTTGCTTGAATAGGGATACGGATTAGGACACGATATTGATAGGGTACAAACATTTTCTTATAGGAAGGTAGTCAAATTGCAATAAAATTTAGAAGGTTATCATGATAACGGTGATTTACAAATAGAAAGTTACTTCATGTGGAGAATATCGAGTTCTGGAGTAACTTCAGTTGCTCGGTGGATTTCTAAGTTTCCATACTTACAACTGGATCTCGTTTAACCAAATGTAGGCCCATGTTGTAAATTTGGATTCTTGCTCCTAAACAACTGCCAAAATCCTTCCTTTTCGTGTCTTTCATTTTTCCATCAGTAAATTCAATTTCATATTCATTTTTTTTTCTTGTTTCTGGAAGTGCAACAAGAATAGAATGTGACACCGAACTAGAAAGAAGGCGATTTAGGTATTAGGAACATCAGCAGGAGAGAGAAGAGAAATAGCAGTAGAGAGAGAGAGAGGAGAGAAGGGCAAGTGTCTGTTTAGATTTTAATTTTTGAAAATAAAAGTTTTTTTAATAAAAGTTTTTTTTTTGAAAATAAAAGGGAAGGACATCATTACATTTTTACTGAATTTTAAATTATGCATATTTGCTCCCTACCTATGTTACACTAATACGAACACTGATAATGAACATTTTCTGGTGTATTAACTCTTTCATGGAAACATAAGCTTCTTACTGTTCTACAACAACAAAATACAACAAAACCATTATCCCAAAACTTTGGGGTTGGGTGGTTGAATGCAATTCTACATGTAACTAATTATCTTCTTTTCTCACAATTTAACTGGTATAGGAAAATTTTAAGGTTGCTACTTGATTGCAATAAGACTTTGAATAAAAACGTAGGTCTCAATACTAATTAACTGGCGTCCTTGACTTTACAGTAAGCCCCTTTCTTGTTTATAGCTGCGTTGGCCATTGACAGCCAATCACAAAATGCTCCTTTGTGGATCCTTCCCATGTTAGACTTGCATCTATGCTTATTTTCATGCAATTAGTGTGTTTTAACTCTTTTCTATATCATGCTGATTAAATTAGGTGGAAATGGTGGAAGAGGTGGTGATGTTATTTAGGAGGAGGGGGTAGGGGTGGAGGTGGGAGGAGGCCTTGAGGAGGGGTGGGTAGGTGTGGGGGTTGGGGGAGGGGAGGAGGCGGAGGTAGAGGGAGAGGGCGGGGAGGAGGAGGCGGTGGTTGCAGAGGGAGGAGATGAGGGTGTTGAAGAGGAAGGGGGAGGGGGTTGGGGGGGGTGGGGAAGGAGTGGAGGAGGGCGAGGGATCTATAGAACCCAACTCCTCATAGTCCCACATCGGTAAAGCATTATGAATGACCACTGTTTATAGTACTACACTCAGCAAAGCCCATCACGACCTTACTTGAACAGGATCTGTTCTATAGGCTCGTACTACTGTATCCTTGAGTCCTAGGGAGACAGGCAACATAGTCTGGTGGATGACACGTGGCCTCTCGTCTAAACCCGAAACAAAAATTTTGGGATCTTGTGGGCGCCAATTTTTAAAATGTGCAAAGGAGGTAGGATGTGATTTTTGGTGTTGGACTGATGAACTTCGGTTATGTCGTTGCGAAGCCGGATTGTAACTTACAATTGTAATTTCTTTCTTCAATACGTGTAGAGGAAAAATTCCGGTTGTGAATACATTAGGTACTTTATTGTTAATAGGGTATAACTTAGAGTACCACCGAAGTAATTGAGTCCATATTCGTTAGCAACTTGACGAAAAGTTGGTACAGGGACTGTGATACACCTTAATTATAACGTGTGTTACTTTTAAGTAAGGAATAATACATTAGGTACTTTATTGTTAATAGGGTATAACTTGGAGTACCACCGAAGCAATTGAGCCTCTAGAGCGTGATTAACGGCTGGGATCCTTCCGGCTCTCAACAGTAGAGGATCGTTCCCGGAGATTCCGTCTCTGGGATGGACGAGCGGTTGTCTGACAGACCCAACCTTGTTTTTCCCCTGCAAGTATCCTCCATGGATGGTTACTTCCTCTTCCTCTTCCTTTTTACTCCGATTTGCCCACCAAGAAAGGAAAGGCGGCTCCTTTACAAGTATAAACCTCTGTTTTTTGGTTCAAAGATGAATCTGTAGCACCCAGTTTCTAAAATATGGATAATTTTGAAATTTTATAATTATAATCATTTAATAATGATATTTAAACCATGTTATAATTTTTGGTGATTTTTAGTTAATTTAAAACCATTTAAAATCACGACTTGTGATTTTGATGATTGACTAGTGAAACCCTAGAGTTTGGCAAAGCCTAGAAACTAATCATGACCATGGGAGCCTAGTCATGTGATTAGGATGACTAATTGCAACTTTTGGGCCTAAGGGTATTTTGGTCATTTTGTTAATTTATGAAATTGTAAATTTTATTAATTAAATATATGCTAGCTAATTATTTGAGACTTGACCTAGAACTTAGCCTAATCTAGGTTAGCCTTGAGTTTAGAATCTTGATTAGGGTAACGTACCAAATGACAAGATTATTAATATCCAGATATTTCTAGGAAAGATATTTACTCTTAGGATATTTATGGAAAAGAAGCCTTAGAACTATTGGACCAATAGGAGGACTTGGAATTTGTTGGACAACTCTTAGCAACACATCTAAAACCCTAATCCTAAGTATTCCTACAGCCATCAATCCCATTCCCTCCCCATTTAATCACATCATCAAAGTTCTTGCCTCTTTTTAAATACCTACTAAGAACCCTACTTGTGTTCTTCCCCAAACCTTCACCAAATCCTCATTTCTCCACCAAATTGGACCAAACGAATTGCGTTGGACTCCCCTATAGTAGAGGACACCATTTGTGGGCAGCTAGCGAGGATTCGGAGGCTCGGGATCGTCGCAAGTTGTAGAAGAGCCCTCATTCAAATAGCTTTAAATTGAGGTTTCACCCTCAATAGGTAAAACCCATCAAACCTATTCAAATTCTAGTTTTTCTTCCCATGGATGCATTCATTTAGGGTCCCCCTAGGTGTAGCCCAAGTTTGGTAGGAGTTCGTGTCCATTTCGTGTCCGTATCGGACACGTATCGATGTATTTAAACGAGTGTTCGATCAAATGCCTCATAGGACTTTTTGTTCTTAGTTTTCAAAATAAATTATATATTTTGGAAGCTTGTTATGTGTAGATCACAACCCAAGTGGATTGAGTCAAATTTGGTGCACCCTCGTGTCCAAATTTGGACACGCACGCACGCACGAGGACACCGTGCGGCTGCCCTGCTGCTCGAGTGTCCTAAAGGACACGACACAACACCTCGACACACAAAAACTTGTGTGTGGGTGCGGGCAATGACTGTCATTGAGCACATGAAGTTTTAGGCAAAAGTATCAAGTGGTTAGGGAGATATCTCGACTGCACGGGTTTTACACACACACGTACAAGCGGGAATTTCCTCACTGATACGCGTTTCAAACTCCTGACACGACTCACTTGGACACGATACAGACACGTGTACACCCTCACCTATATCCCCTCTACCCTCTGACATGTGCACGTGACACTTGGTACACTGTGTCGTGTCCACGAGGACACAAACACACCCCACGAGACTGTGTTCGCATAGTTTTGAATTGTGTTGTTTTTATGGTTTTGGACATCTCGTGTCCCCTTGTATGGACACGAGACACCTCCCCCATGACACGTACATATGTGGGGGATCTTCCTAAACACCTGATTTTGTATTTCACTAGGTTTTAGGGTTTAATTCTTGGTCGAATTGTAAATGTCTGAAACTGTTAAGTGTTTGAATATGGGATTTTACTGACACAGTGTTCTTGCATATTTCAACACTCGTGTCCACCTCCTGGACACATGGACACGACCCTAAGGTTGACACATATATGTTAGACACTTGTACACTTGATAATTTAGTTTCCCTTGGATTTTGAGTTCAAAATAATTCCTGAGAACTTAGGTTTGCATTTTACTGATACTCAATAACTGAGAAATTGGGTTTTGTATGTTGAAATTCTGAGATTTTACCTATGTCTACAAACCTGAGAATGTGTATGAACCTGAGATTTGGGATAGGGGTTTTGGTGTTTAACTGAAAACTGAAATTAATTTGGGAAACTGGATTCATAATATAGTATAAAACCTGAGAGTTTAGGAATGTGAATGTTGATTCACTGTAAATAGAAAACCTGAGATTCACATGTGAATGAGGAGTTTGATTTCTGTTTTGAATGTGAAATAAAAACTGAGATTGTATCTTTCAAATGAAAACCTGAAAACAGAGATATGATGTCTCAGTCCATTTGTTTTTTTTATAATGTTCTTTTCAGTTTTTAGTTGTCTATATATATGTATGTATGTTCAAAATGTTAAATTGGTGTGTGTGTGTATATATATATATATATATATATATATATATATATATATATATATATATATATATATATGGGAAGGGATATTGCACCAAACTTATTGCATCAATTGTTGCACCAAACAATCTCAACCACACATTTATTTCAATCATGTGGTTATAAAGCATTCCATAAAGTTGTTGCCACGTCAGCATGCTTTTATAACCACATGATTGAAATAAATGTGTGGTTGAGATTGTTTGGTGCAATAATTGATGCAATAAGAGTGCAATATCCCTCCCATATATATATATATATATATATATATATATATATATATATATATATATATATATATATATATATATATATATATAGATTATAGGCTATGTGATTTGTTAAGGGTTGGTAAGTTATGTGGGGTTTTAAAAACTGAGATTCGATTTCATGGTTGATTTTCAATTTGTTTTTGAGTTTTGTTCACTCTAATGTTTCCATTCACCCACACATACACACTCTACAGGCCACACTCCCATGTGTGCCACAACCTTTCACATTATACACACACACCCTCTCTTTCCCTCACTCTCTTTCACTACACACACACACACTTCTAATTTACCTAGTCTCTATTAGATCCATATTAGAATCACTGAATAGGTAAATTGTAGCTCCTTGTGTTGTATCTGAGTCCCGTAACCTGGCTCCTACCATGTAATGTAGTGTGAATACATCATGAATGTATAGGCCAGTCATATGCTTGGTGTCAGTGGTGTAATTGTTGGCTCCTACCATATTCACGAATGTATTACATAATTTGGCTCCTACGATATTTAAAATGTATAGGCTAGTCAAGACGGGGCTTGACACGAGATCATAACATGATGTAGCACATAACATTCAACACAAGCCCACGACGTGATGTTCCTCACGAGGATCTACACAAGGGAATGACATGAGGTAGCAATTCTTATATTTTTCAAAATAGTCCTGTGTGCTACATCGACCTTGTGTTGAGTCCCATGTGCTACATTAGGCCATGTCCTTGTGTCAATCCACGATTACTACATCTTTTTAGGGTCTTGAGTCGAATTATGTGTGCTACATAATGTCATTAGGATATTCTCATAAGACGACCTCGACAAACATAAACGGGCCATGCTAGTAGCTCCTTGTGCTACACCGTAACTTAACACAAGGCTATAACATGACTTACCTTGGATAAAACAATAATGTCAAGCCATATACAAGGGTGAAACTAATCCCACATCATGAATATATACTTGGCTACCCCCGCCGAATAGAATGTATACATTATTTATCCTAATATATATATATACAACTAGAACAACCAATTTCCCTTTTTGAATTGGGTGGATAATTGTCTTATTTATAATAAATGCACTCGTGTCTTATTTTGATTACAACAACAAAGCCTTTATCCCATATTAAATATTTGACTCGTATTGTTGGATTCTAATAAAGATTACTTGATGGCTGCAATGCTTATAAAGCTCAAAAGTTAATGATATTGGTTATAGGGCCATTCGAACGTGTGATCTTTTGAGAGAATGAGAGTAGTGTTACCATTATGCCAAGTCCTACATAATGGGTCATCCAAAAGGTTGACCAAACTTTGGAATGAAAGAACCGGAAAGGTGGTAACTATTTAGGTTATGTATTCATTTAGCAGACATTACTCGACACAAGGCCATCTTAAGGATATAAGTTGTAGCCTCTGTCGAGTCCTGAGACCATAAGATATTGTGCAACATCATGTTAATAACAAGGTTTAAAATATCGGATCGGTTTCGGCCCTTCCTATGAGTATCAGCCCTATGAGTATCAGCGGTTTCAGGTCGAAGGATCAGGTTATTCATTTCAGAAAGACAAAATTGATAAAGAAAAATCTTTTAAAATGCTAGAAAAATATTTTATACATTTAGACATAATTTTATACATTATATGTTACTTCTCGTTAGTTTTAAATGGAATAATATTAATATGGATGAATGTTGTGAATTTAGATATACAACTTCGACAAATAGTAATGGTTACAATTTATCAATAAGGAATCGTATTAATACACTCTAATATTGTTAGTGAATTATTACGTTGACAATATTTTTCTATTTTTCTATCTTTTTTTGTTTAATTTTCTTTGTCGAGTTGACTGGGATAGAGACCTCCAACGTTGGTATCGGTCAGTATCGATAGCGGTTGGTATTGGATCGGGACACACAAACCGTATCAGTATCATTTTTATCTTGTTGGTATCGGTATCGGTATCGGTATCGGTATCGGCATCGGACTATACTGCAAAATATGGTTAATAACATTATGTAGCAAAAAAGTTAATTGTCGCGGGCTCGACACAAGGCTATAACTTGATGTAGCACACGGGAAAACAACATGAGACCATAAGATGATGTAGAACTTGTGTCATAACTTCATGACGGATATACGTTGTCGACTCAAATATGCTACATGCATGGCCTTTTACTTTCTCTCTGACTTATATATGAAATGGCATACGAAGATCAATCATTCTCGATTTTAATCTCATCCATGTGAAAACAATAACTAAATCTCATCCTATTTAAATAAAACACTGCATAAGCATTATGCGTCAAGGTATAGGACATTTTGATGTATCACAAATCCTAAGTACCATCAATAGACATATATGTAAAATTGTAAACCAAGTTCGACTAGAATTATAAACCCGTTAAAGGTATCCTCTATGAAGAGGGCAGAAAGAGAGAGAGAGAGCCTACGGGGGAGGGGAGAGAGAGAGAGAGCAGCAGCAACAAGGAGAGGGGAGAGAGAGAGAGAGTCAGCAGGAGAGAGAAGAGAAAGAGGAGAGAGAGGAAGAAATAGCAGTAGAGAGAGAGAGGAGAGAAGGGCAAGTGTTTGTTTAGATTTTTATTTTTGAAAATAAAAGTTTTTTTAAAATAAAAGTTTTTTTTTTGAAAATAAAAGGGAAGGACATCATTACACTTTTACTGAATTTTAAGTTATGCATATTTGCTCCCTACCTATGTTGCACTAATACGAACACTGATAATGAACATTTTCTGGTGTATTAGCTCCTTCATGGAAACATAAGCTTCTTACTGTTCTACAACAGCAAAAAACAACAAAACCATTATCCCAAAACTTTGGGGTTGGGTGGTTGAATGCAATTCTACATGTAATTAATTATCTTCTTTTCTCACAATTTAACTGGTATAGGAAAATTTTAAGGTTGCTATTTGATTGCAATAAGACTTTGAATAAAAACGTAGGTCTTAATACTAATTAACTGGCGTCCTTGACTTTACAGTAAGCTCCTTTCTTGTTTATAGATGCGTTGGCCATTGACAGCCAATCACAAAATGCTCCTTTGTGGATCCTTCTCATGTTAGACTTATGCATCTATGCTTATTTTCATGCAATTAGTGTGATTTGACTCTTTTCTATATCATGCAGATTAATTTAGGTGGAAATACTGGAAGAGGTGGTGATGTTATTCTTGAATGCTGTTGTGAAACCCACATTCTTGAATTAATTGGTTAATTAGATTAAATGCAATTTTTGTCATTATTGAATTTGTCGCAATAATTAAATATATATTTTATTAGATTAGATTAATATTATATTTACTATTAACATATCTGCTGTTTCAAAATTATTTTCAAATTATAATAACTTGGATCTTTGGTTGCCAGACCCGAGGCGGACCCAATTTTGAACCCATTCCCAGTTAGGATCCCTAAATCGATATTTTTGATTAAGTGTTTATATTTTGGTTTTGAATCCTAGCTACCCTCACTCGAACCCGAAACCCGACCCGGGTCACCACTCGACCCGGTCCCCTTTTGTTTCCCCCACGAAATGGGTCACCTCCCTATTCTACAGGATCCTACTTTGTTTCTCCTCCACAACTCAACTCCATGTATTCTTCCCCACTCCCATGTAAACAAACCCACACCCCATAAAACTCTCCACCAGAGAGCAACCACCTCACTCTCTCTCTCGTTGACAAAAGCCCAAAAAAATCCCATCTACTTTTACTCCTCCCCAACCTTTCTTCTTCCCAAACCCATTTCTCCAGAAAACCCATTCTCTCGACTCCTCTCCGCGGATCCGTTCGCCGGAGCTCCTAGCCGGCCCCCAGCAGCGCCCGCGGCTCCCCGCGCGGCCGAGCTCCCGTTCGCCGGACCTCCCCGCAGTCCGCGGCCTCCCCGTGGAACCGCCGCCGTTCGTGACCCCGTCGTCCCCGGCGGCCCCTCCCAGCAGCGCCGCCCGACCCTCCGGCGTCCGGCTCTTCGCCGGCAGCCCTGTGCCCCGCGAGCCACGTCCCTGTCGGCCCACTCCCTGGCGCACGACCCCGCGCCCTTCGCCGGCAGTCCCTCCGCCCGCGAGTCGCACCCCGCCGAGCTCCACGCAGACCCCGACGTCAGCACCCTTCGCTGTCAGCATTCAGCGCTGACCCGTCTTCTCCTGGCTTTCCGAGTCCAGGTGTGCCCTAGCCGGACTTCGAGTCTGTTCTTTGTTCCAGCGACCCGTTGTCCTGACGAATTCTCCAGCTGACCGTGTTCATTTCTTTCTTTATTATCATCTGAGAGCTCTAGCCGAGCAACCCGAGGTATAACCCATGTCCCGTTCTATTTTTCTGCTGTCTGTGATGAGAATGGTCCCCGATTCCCTCTTGGGAATTCGGTTTCAGCGACGTCGTATTTTTTGGAACCTTCGGAAAGGTTCTGTTGGTTATTTTGGATTTTCGAAACTTTTCGGGAATTAGTTTTTGGTATATTTTGGGCTTTTCGGATTTTTCCGGTAGCATTCTGTGACGTTTATGGTTGGACTCGGACTTCCGAAATTATTTCGGGTCGTTCCGAATTAAACTGTGGATTGGTTGTGTTTATTTTATATATATATATATATATATATATTGGGGATTCCCTGGTTTGGGATTTGCAGGAAAGAATATTGGCATATTTCCCAGTTTTTGGGTTGACCAAAAACAGAGGAGATGCTGCCGGATTTTTTCGTAAATTCTAGAATATTTTAAAAATGAATTTAAAATGGATTTTGGAATTTTATTTAATATTTAGATTTTGGGCGACGACCATATCGGTCAATGGGCCCCGGCTAAGTGCAAATGAAACCGGCTTCGCCCGGACGTTGAGGCATTAGCCTAGTTGAAGATTGGACCATATCTGAGACTCGATAAATAATTATTTTATCTTTATTTTTATCAGTTAATTTTATTCATATTTAAATTATTTAAAAGTTTAGGACTAACGGCAGTTTTTGTCTTATTTTAATTTATGTAAATAAATTGTAATGGGCATAAGCCCAGCTGGCTGTTGGTTCTGTGACTGTATTTTGGTAGCGTAGATTTTGGTTATTGTTGATTTTGCGAGTTTTTAGTAGTGTTCAAATAAATTTAATAAAAGTATTTTCGTACAAAATTAATAAAGATTTTCTCACCTAAATCTACAAGTTTTAATATTAATTAAAGATCATGTATTTCTCACTAAATAAGAAATTAGTTTTATATTTATAAATTATGAAAATACAAAGTTTTAATCAATTAATCTGGTATCGACGAGTTTTTCAAATTCAAGTTTAAAACGATCTTTCCCTCGTATTAAAATCAACGCACCCATAATCGTAATATTGTTTGTGTTGTTAAATAAGAATTAAAATGGATTAGGACACAAATAGAGATTTCAACTAGCGTAGCTAGATTGGTAACCCTGAAATCTGAGTCAATTTCTCGAATGTAGGAATTCGAGGACGATTTTGAATTCCTGTCTCGAAGTCTTCATCCTCTCCAGTCAATTTCATTTTTGAGGCAAGTATAGTTTGTGTTAGTTTTACAGTTATTTTAATAATCGCTTTACTGTAAGTTTAAACCACGATGCAAACACGAAACTCTCTCGGAGAGTACTGACTGCAACTACTGTACTGATTGGGGACTGGGGGAGTAGAGTAATGTTTATGACCAAAGCCAACTGTAACTTCGAACTGTATTAGCATACCCCTCACACACACGGGGATAAGCCGAATCGTATCAATAGGATACAACTGTACATCCCAAGCCGGTCATATTCATTGCCTATTCAAATCACACTGTTTTACTGCTGAGAAAACTGTTCAATTTCTAAACTGTTTAAAAGTGCATGATTCTATTATTTATTTTAACTGTTTAAATTAGCATGAATTGTACTTTGCTCCCTCCTGACTGGAGATACATTTTTAGGGGACATTGAGGATGCTGAGCTGTTATACAACTGTTACTACGACCATATTCTGTACCCGGTAGTACTGCTAGAGTCCCCATTGGAGGACGTTGGGACTGAGGCCGATGATCCAGCTGATAGATAGCTTTTCTTTTCAGCATTGTTGTTTATTTTAAATTCTGTTATTTATTTCAGAACATTTTCCAGTTGTATTTAATTTTAAGTTTAATAAAGTTTCATTCCCCGAATTTGAATTGTGACAAATTTAGATGTTGTTGTATAGTTATCTGCTTATGGAACAGCTTACTGCCGCCGTCTCAACAACGGTGCAGGCTGGGCATGATCCGATTCGATCCAATTATTTGGGATCGGGTCGTGACATATTTTTAGTGGTGGCCGATGCAGGTCCAACAACAACCTAGGAAAACATACCTAGAAATAATTAGAACACTAGAACATTGATTTGTCACAATATAGGTCCGAATATTATATGTAAATATTTTTGTTTGATTATAGACTGGTAGGATACCTTGCTTATGTTTGCCTCCTAAACCTTCCAGATTATGGCCAAAGAAAAGACTACCCGATCCGGCCCTGCTGATGATGAGGTGTTATCTCCTGATCACACCCCTCTTCCTCAGGTCTATTCCAATCCTTCTCCTTTGCAGCTCATCAATACCCTATTTGCTGCACAAGTCCCTGGCACAGCTCATACTTCAGCCGAACCTATTCCGCCCACGGCAATTCCACCATCTCCTGTTATGATTGATACTCCTATCACCCCACCCGTACCAGCAGACACTTCCCAAATGGTTGTCCTACTTCAAGGAATCATGGAGTCCCAGAAGGCCCAAGCCGAGGCCCAGCAGAAACAGATTGATAGTACGAGAGATATTATGAAGGATGTCAATGACGTAGCCTTAGCTATCTTAAACCAAGTTGGTACGGAACCTCACCCTAGGAGGGGTATCCTTGAATCTAGAAGATATTTGGGTCCCATCAAGTATTCTACTTTCCGGCAGCCTTGTCATAAGAGGCTTTTGACTTGTGACTACTGCAAGAGGCCTGGTCATCAGGCCGTTAGTTGCCGCAAGAGATTGGGACAATGTTTGGCATGTGGATCCGCTGAACATCGGGTAAAGAACTGCCTCTTATCTCCCCATTATACCAGAGCACCTATCCCAGCAACACCTGCTACGCCGTAACCTAGGGACTCTCTTTCTATCGAGCAGGTCTTGCCTCCTACATCCACCGCAGAAAGGCATGATGCAGATTCGAGAATCATAGAAGAAGCTGAAGCAGTTGGAGACTGCTCGAGCAAGAGCCAGAGCCATGAAGAATAGTACCTAGAACTGCTGAGTAGCATTATCTATTGTTATAAGGAGTTGTAGCAGGATGTCCTTAGAATAATCATGAGAGTCTTGCTGTAATTCTCCAATATGAATAAAATTCTTGGTTACACCTTTATGGTAGATATCTTTCCTAAAGTCTCTCCCTTACGATACAATTTATGAGGATTATAATCTTAATGAGAAGAAATGTAAGGCGATATTTATCAGGAATATATTGGTGATTAAGAATTGGAAGAGTAGAATTTTGGATTACCAAAATATTAGTTCGTACCTATAACAATTGGAAGTGATGATGGCATAAGGAGTGATTTTGACCTTGACCAGTTTAGGCTGACTGTATGATGGTATATGTTACTACATATTTTATTTTTCTAGATTTTGTATCTTTTAGTGTCCCGTGATTTTCGGGATTATCTCCTTTCCATATCTTTAACAGGTTTTAGCACCCCTTAAGATCTATACTTTTGTTATTTATGGACCAATATTAGAACTCTTCAATCTCCTTCGTCAGTAGACCTTTTAAACTTCTCCACTAGTTGATCTAATCTTTTTCTATCTTTAACGGAAATCCAGACTCGTTCTCTATCTAGAGTTTTAAACTCTAATAACTCTTATCTACCTGAGATACTTATATGATTAGCATATCCAAACTTTATCTAAATTCTAATTGACTTTCTTGGAACGAATCCTGAACCAAATCCTTCTGGAACCATAAACCTCAATTATTACCGAAAGAATTGGTTCAGCCTAGTTAGTTCATGATTTCCCTAGAGAAGATATTTTCAAAATGACCTTAAATTTTGATTGTTATCTCCTAGGTTATTCCAAATACTTTATTGTTGATTTTCTCCACTCAACTAGAAACCTTACTCTCTTTAGGTAACTTCTGGATCAATTCAAGGCATGTAAAGTTTTTAAACTCAATGCTCGAGTATCGTGAAGTATGAACGGTCAGAAAATTGTTTCCATCCTATTATTAAATCTTCTTTAAATCATTGAAAAACTTTTTTATGGTTGAGCCATCCTCTTGTTGGTTTTACTAAACCATTCTAACCTGACTTCTTTAAATCCATAAAGACATACTCCTTTTGTGTCAACCTTACTTATCTATCACATTCTCAAAAACTTTCTTTGGATAAAAAATTATTTCTTCAAATAATTTTGGTAAACATCTGTATCCTTTAAGTGATTTGTCGGAAATATTCTCATCGGCTTTTTTTAACTCAACCCAAAGCTCTGATTCTTCTACCTTATCCTGTGACCAACTCAATTAGTCATACTCAAGCTTGATCAATTTCTTCAAAAATCAAATCTCTTAAATCTCAAGAGCTACTGGAACACATATTTATCCTGATAAATTTTCTTGAAACCAGTAGAACATACATCAACATCTTTTCCTATCATGAATAGAACTTTAGAACTCGTTTGAATTCTTAGGAAACTTCTTTGAAATTCTTATGGACAAAGTTGAGAAAATATCCAATAACCTAATACGACTTCGCACATTTGCATTGTAGTAATTTTCTTGAATTATGAAAACTGCGAGTTTACTGCAGCCACTTGCACACTGGCGAGGCAAAAGACTCTAAAGTTGAAGTGATTTCGGGTGTTCATAGATTTTCGGATATTATCGTGACTATGTTCTAAATACACCATGTTGATCTTCTTTGTTGCTTAGTCATGAAATGGATAGTGTTAAAAGAGTACTCGGTAACCTAAAATTATTCAAGTTATTGGGTCAAAAATTCACTGCAGTCAGGTGCACTCTGGCGATGCATGAATTTGAGACAAAGTGACTTCAAATATATTTGGTTTCCGAATATTATTCAGACTATATTCAAACCATGGTTGTCTTTGCACCATCGAAACATTCAAACTTTTGCCTGATTAAAGAATTTACATTTCTAGCGGTTGTCTCCTTTCCCAGAAATCTCTTGTCATATTCAGAAAGAAAGGATTTCCTATAAAAATTCTACTTGATCTTCCTAAAAAAACTTATTAGGATCAAATCAATCTCTACTACCTCAATCTCTTTTCTGTTTCAACCTTGGTACGTTGCACACACATATATTCTTACATCTTATATATTTATTCATTTATTTATTTATTATTATTATTATTTAGTTGCAGATTTTGGAAGCTCTAGATAGTTATCTTGTAAGTCTTTTCCCGCATATCTTATCTTCTGACCATTGAACAGCGAGACGACATACTTTCCATCATCTTTGATCATCACTCGGCCCTCATTGGAAATATTTCACTCGATTACATCCATTATTATTCTAATCATCTCTAATATCCTACTATCGTACAATTTTTACTTTTCCTGAGCCACAAATCCTTGTACCCCATTCCAATTTGATTTGACATTTTAGTCCATCATCTCAAATGATTCCATTTACTTTTTGCCTTCTCAATACACTGTTGACATTGCTTCTTTCTTGCCTTTCCTGTTTCTCGAGACCCCACTTGATTTTCTCCTATTCATGATCATAATTTTTACCTAGATTTTTCTGGTGCCCAAAATGATTTATCACCACAACATTCCAACCCTATCTCAGATCATAACTAGATAACTCTGATCATGCCGATGGTTTATCTTTGTACCTAGTGACCATGCCTAGAATACAATCGTGCTTGATGATTTAAATTCTAAATTTTATTTAAGGTTAGGTGATTTTGATTGTACCCGGCTCTATCCTTAAAATTTCGAGGACGAAATTTTCTTAGGAGGGAAGATTGTGAAACCTACATTCTTGAATTAATTTGTTAATTAGATTAAATGCAATTTTTGTCATTATTGAATTTGTCGCAATAATTAAATATATATTTTATTAGGTTAGATTAATATTATATTTACTATTAACATATCTGCTGTTTCGAAATTATTTTCAAATTATAATAACTTGGATCTTTGGTTGCCAGACCCGAGGCGGACCCAATTTTGAACCCATTCCCAGTTAGGATCCCTAAATCGATATTTTTGGTTAAGTGTTTATATTTTGATTTTGAATCCTAGCTACCCTCACTCGAACCCGAAACCCGACCCGGGTCACCACTCGACCCGGTCCCCTTTGTTTCCCCCACGAAATGGGTCACCTCCCTATTCTACAGGATCCTACTTTGTTTCTCCTCCACAACTCAACTCCACGTATTCGATCCCCACTCCCATGTAAACAAACCCACACCCCATAAAACTCTCCACCAGAGAGCAACCACCTCACTCTCTCCCTCGTTCACAAAAGCCCAAAAAAATCCCATCTACTTTTACTCCTCCCCAACCTTTCTTCTTCCCAAACCCATTTCTCCAGAAAACCCATTCTCTCGACCCCTCTCTGCGGATCCGTTCGCAGGAGCTCCTAGTCGGCCCCCAACAGCGCCCGCGAATCCCCGCGCGGCCGAGCTCCCGTTCGTCGGACCTTCCCGCAGTCTGCGGCCTTCCCGTGGAACCGTCGCCGTCCGTGACCCCGTGGTCCCCGGCGGCCCCTCCCAGCAGCGCCGCCCGACCCTCCGGCGTCCGGCTCTTCGCCGGCAGCCCTGTGCCCCGCGAGCCACGTCCACGCCGGCCCACTCCCTAGCGCACGACCCCGCGCCCTTCGCCGGCAGTCCCTTCGCCCGCGTGTCGCACCCCGCCGAGCTCCCCGCAGACCCCGACGTCAGTACCCTTCGCTTTCAGTATTCAGCACTGACCCGTCTTCTCCTGGCTTTCCGAGTCCAGGCGTGCCCTAGCCGGACTCCGAGTCTGTTCTTTGTTCCAGCGACCCGCTGTCCTGACGAATTCTCTAGCTGACCGTGTTCATTTCTTTCTTTATTATCATCTGAGAGCTCTAGCCGAGCAACCCGAGGTATAACCCATGTCCCGTCCTATTTTTATGCTGTCTGTGATGAGAATGGTCCCCGATTCCCTCTTGGGAATTTGGTTTTAGCGACGTCGTATTTTTCAGAACCTTCAGAAAGGTTCTGTTGGTTATTTTGGATTTCCAGAACTTTTCGGGAATTGGTTTTTGGTATATTTTGGGCTTTCCAGATTTTTTTCGGTAGCATTCTGTGACGTTTATGGTTGGACTCGGACTTCCGAAATTATTTCGGGTCGTTCCGAACTAATCTGTGGATTGGTTGTGTTTAATATATATATATATATATATATATATATATATATATATATATATATATATATATATATTTTAGGGATTCCCTGGTTTGGGATTTGCAGGAAAGAATATTGGCATATTTTCCAGTTTTTGGGTTGACCAAAAACAGAGGAGATGCTGCCGGATTTTTCCGTAAATTCTAGAATATTTTAAAAATGAATTTAAAATGGATTTTAGAATTTTATTTAATATTTAGATTTTGGGCGACGACCGTATCGGTCAATGGGCCCCGGCTAAGTGCAAACGAAACCGGCTTCGCCCGGACGTTGAGGCATTAGCCTAGTTGAAGATTTGACCATATCTGAGACTCGATAAATAATTATTTTATCTTTATTTTTATCAGTTAATTTTATTCATATTTAATTTATTTAAAAGTTTAGGACTAACGGCAGTTTTTGTCTTATTTCAATTTATGTAAATAAATTGTAATGGGCATAAGCCCAGCTGGCTATTGGTTCTGTGACTGTATTTTGGTAGCGTAGATTTTGATTATTGCTGATTTTGCGAGTTTTTGGTAGCGTTCGAATAAATTTAATAAAAGTATTTTCGTACAAAATTAATAAAGATTTTCTCACCTAAAATTTACAAGTTTTAATATTAATTAAAGATCATGCATTTCTCACTAAATAAGAAATTAATTTTATATTTATAAATTATGAAAATACAAAATTTTAATCAATTAATCTGGTATCGACGAGTTTTCCAAATTCAAGTTTAAAACGATCTTTCCCTCGTATTAAAATCAACGCTCCGATAATCGTAATATTGTTTGTGTTGTTAAATAAGAATTAAAATGGATTATGACACAAATAGAGATTTCAACTAGCATAGCTAGATTGGTAACCCTGAAATCTGAGTCAATTTCTCGAATGTAGGAATTCGAGGACGATTCTGAATTCCTGTCTCGAAGGCTTCATCATCTCCAGTTAAGTTTATTTTTGAGGCAAGTATAGTTTGTGTTAGTTTTATAGTTATTTTAATAATCGCTTTACTCCAAGTTTAAACCACGATGCAAACACGAAACTCTCTCGGAGAGTACTGACTGCAACTACTGTACTGATTGGGGACTGGGGGAGTAGAGTAATGTTTATGACCAAAGCCAACTGTAACTTCGAACTGTATTAGCTTACCCCTCACACACACGGAGATAAGCCGGATCGTATCAATAGGATACAACTGTACATCCCAAGCCGGTCATATTCATTGTCTATTCAAATCACACTGTTTTACTACTGAGAAAACTGTTCAATTTCTAAACTGTTTAAAAGTGCATGATTCTATTATTTATTTTAACTGTTTAAATTAGCATGAATTGTACTTTGCTCCCTCCTGACTGGAGATACATTTTTAGGAGACATTGAGGATGCTGAGCTGTTATACAGCAGTTACTACGACCCTATTCTGTACCCGGTAGTACTGCCAGAGTCCCCATTGGAGGACGTTGGGACTGAGGCCGATGATCCGGCTGATAGATAGCTTTTCTTTTCAGCATTGTTGTTTATTTTAAATTCTGTTATTTATTTCAAAACATTTTCCAGTTGGATTTAATTTTAAGTTTAATAAAGTTTCATTCCCCGAATTTGAATTGTGACAAATTTAGATGTTGTTGTATAGTTACCTGCTTATGGAACAGCTTACTGCCGCCGTCTCAACAACGGTGCAGGCTGCGCATGATCCGGTTCGACCCAATTATTTGGGATTGGGTCGTGACAGCTCTGCACCAGTTTGGGACTTCAGCAGCCTACAGCATCACTTGGTAGGTTGCACAAAATTTCAGATAAATATGATGAGACTTTTCTTGTTAATGTTAATAAATCTTTACTACATGCATTAGTTTCTTGACAAATATGTCCAAGGAACTAATTCTGTAAGTGCAGCTTATGCTTATATTGTTCAGTGGGTTATCAAGCAGAAGAACCATTAACGGCAACATAAAGCATTGCGAGTTTTCGATTTGCAGAAAAGAAAGGGGGCCATGGGAGTTTCAAAGAATAAGATAGGAAGTGGATCTGACAAGGTATCTGTCAGATTAGTCAGTTTTGGGTTCAAAATTTTTATCAGTTTCCTTTAGTATCTATCTGCCTGTCTAGGTGTTCATACTGATCATTGTTTTTCCCTTTTTCAAATTTTTAGGTTGTGCAGGTGCCAGTAGGCACTGTTCTGCACCTGGTCAGTGGTGAAGTTCCTTCACTTGTTCAGAACATTTCTACCAAATCGTTGCATCCCTGGGAAATTCTAGATGCTGATGGAGTTGCAGAGGCTCTTCACCACTGTGATAATAAGGTTACTGCTTCGGGCTCATTAGATGAGGATAATGATTATTCAGCTCCTTGCTTTAATGATTTTGTTGGAAAGTCGGCTCGGTTGCACCACAAAGCTCCCAAACTTCCAACTTCCGGCAGAATGTGAAACTTGTCGCAATGGTCATATTCCTCGTTATGGAACAGATAACAGCAGAGTCGATGCTAATGAATATTTTGGAGACATGCTGTAATATTTTGGGGAATACTTTTGTTTTGTTATTGATGTTGCTGCTGTAGGTCCTAAAAAATCAAGTTGCATCAATCAACAAAGTCAAGAAATCAAGAAACCCATCATTTGAATGAAATGCGCAGACAACAGATTGCGCAACAATCCGATTGCGCAATGTACTTTGCGCACACTTCCAATTGCGCAGACTGACGTGGCAGAAGTCATCATTACCAAATCAAATCAAATCTTTTCTGACAACTGACAGCACGAATAACAAGGAGTCTGTTCGTTTTCGGTGCCGTACAGTGCTCGAGGGCTGCGGACAGCTGGCAGCGCAATCCAGTCATGCGCAAATTGTGTCTGCGCAAAACATATCTGCGCAATCTGAGTCTGCGCAAATCATGTCTGCGCACTGCAAAGTCTGCATACTCTACCAACATAACTGATAAAAGACACGTGGCATTCATGCCATCAATTGTTCATTACGTGGCAACTGTTTGTGCACGATCATGCGCATTTCAATCAAATGATGCCATGTGTCCTAGATAGTTGGCCCATGATCCAGTAACTGCATGCGCAAACCAGTGTTGCGCAAACCAATTGCTGCACAAATCATCCTGCGCAGTCCAAAATAACTGAAATTTAGTTATTTTCAGAACTCTATAAATAGAGTTTCAAGTCTTCATTTGAGGGGATCAAGATCAGAGATCAGAAATCAGAGAGTTCAGGAGTTCTTGCCGAAGTGCTGCTGCATTCTTCCGAGACTTTTGTCTTCAATTTCAGAGGCTTTTGCCTTCAGTTTCCAGAGTTTTTTTCAACTTCAAAGGCTTCGTCTTCAAAGTTCACATCGTCCAAGGGATAAAGCAATCGTCATCAAGATTGGATTCCTACAGTTGTAATTTTCCCAGAATTCTTGTAATCTTTATTACACAGTTTGTATCAATAAAGTTTTATACTTTTGTTTTTGCAAACAAAATGGCGACTCTGCTGGGGACAACTTTCTCCTCCGACGAGGAAGTAGCAACTCAATGTGACGTAGCGTCTATCGGAAAGACGCAGAAGACTCTGGTTGTTAAGGTCAACCAGACAGCCTACGAGGCGATGATCAACTCCAAGACCACTCCCCGTACTGCAGTCACTTCTGCCAAAAGCAAAGTGCGCTCAGTATGGTTCTCCAAGTCTGCTGCACAATCTGGCAGTTTTGCCACAATGATGCTGTACTAACTGTTGCACAATCTGCTAGTCAGACTGCTGCACAATCTGTCTCAGCAACTGCTGCACAATCTGTTGCAGTCAAAGTTGCACAATCTGCTAGTCAGACTGCTGCACAATCTGTCTCAGCAACTGCTGCACAATCTGTTTCGGCAAGAACTCCTGATGCACTTCCTGTCAAAGTTTCTAATGCACAAATGACTAGTGCACCTTCCACCCATGCGCAAATCAAGTCTGCGCAATCTAAGAAAAATAGCCTTTTGGCTAAAGTCCCTTCTTCTTACAACAAAAGAAGAGATTCTGCTCCTCTTCCCAAACACCTTATTGCCTCTGCGCAATCCATTGGGGGTAGTCCTTTGGCTATTTCTCTTCCTCTTCAAAGTAAGGGAAAAGGCCCATTGGTCTTTTCTCAAACTTCCTTGTCACATGACTTAGAAGATAACAGAGAGAAACGCTTTTTAGCTAACTCTTCATCTCAAAATAAGGGAAAAAGCCCGTTGGTCTTTTCTCAGTCTTCTTCAGTCTTTACTGAAGAAGATCCATCTGAATGTGTCCCAGCACCAATTAGTACAAAAACCCTTGCAAATAAAGATTCTTCTTTCCTTTATAACAAGAGTACTTGTACTAATCAAAGAGGTATCCTGTCCACTCCAATAGCGGAATTCCAAGACCTCCCAACTCTTCAAATTTCTCGTTCCAAACAGGGAAAACTGTTAGTATCTCAAACAGAAACTCTCGGGGGTGAATTTGCTGATCTCAGAACTTATCTTAACCGACCTACTTCGATGAAACGCAAACAGCCAATGCCGAGGGTTAAACATCATCAGAAGCAAATCTCTAGGGTTAAAAATCCTGATACTTATGCTAATGAAGTGAGCACTTCCCTGTATACTCAAGGAACTAAACATTTGAAGAACCGGAATCATATTCCGAATGTTATCAAAGAACAGATCCCTCAGAGTTTCCCTCGTCCTGTTGCCGATCTTCGAGAACATTTAAGACAAAAACGGGATAATGTCTCAATACCTCCCTCTCAACCATCTGATCATCACTGTAATCATAAAGTCATAATCCAGTGTTGTTGTCAAGCAACAAAACGATCTGTTTTCGATCGGCTAACTTTTGCCAAATCTGAACCAATGTCGGAAGAAGATGAAGTTCTGTATGCTTCTGTTAATATGACATCCCGAGATACTGGAGGTAAAAGATGCTCTAAGCACGGTAGACTCCGCAAGCCAAGTCAACGGTATTTAGAATTACTCCAAGAGGAATCCTCTGAAGGAGTATTTCAACATACCCGTTCTCGAAGCCGAGATACAATCGGTCAAAGGAATCTTCCTCAAAATCTTGCGAGTCATCTTTCTGTTTCTCAATCAGGAGATGATTCATACTCTGATTATGATGCATATAGTGAAAGCTCTGAACAAACAGTATCTTCCACTATACCAAGAGAAGTTACAGCTTATGTTGTCACCGACGATCCAGATGCTTCAACTTCTGCCAATCAGGAACAGCGAATTGCTGCCCTCGAAGATAAACTAAAAACTATGGCGGAGATGGTAGCTAATATGCATTCCATCATTGTAGCACAACATGTTACACCACCAACAGTACCTGTTATTAATCCAGAGATTATAGCATCTTCAATACCTGCTAATACTGGGCTGGGGGTAGCACCTCCCCAAATGCCTCCTGTACAAGTACAAGTACAAACTACGCCTAGTCATTCAGGAGCTGGGGGTAGTGCTTACAATGCGGTTCCTCCTCCTACCACTACAATTCAACCTGCTCCTTCCTCTTCATCCGAAGATGCCAATGAAGCTGTCAAACTCTTACGAACCCAGTTTGAAGCTTTTAAAGAAAAAGACAACTTGCAAAGGTTGGGGATTAAACAACCCTATCCGGTTGAATGGAAAGATGTCCCATTTCCCCCAAAATACAAAATCCCTACAATCTCTCTGTTTGATGGCAGTACTTCTCCAAGTCAATTCATCAACCATTTTGAGGTAATGACAGTTCAACTTCAGCCAAATGACGCTCTTCTTACCAGAGTATTCATCGGTTGTTTAGCCGGCGTAGCATACGACTGGTATAGAAGTCTGCCCGATGGTTGCATTACTTCTTTTTCAGGTCTCAAACAAATCTTTCTAGAACGGTTCTATGAAGGATTTAATGATATGACGATGTCAGCTCTCTACAAAATCAAACAGAAACATAATGAAACTGCTGAGAGTTTTATTGAACGATTCCGTCGTGAAGCTTTAAAAATGCCTCCCGGAACTCCAGCTGCTGTCACTATTGATACTTGTAAAGCAAAACTTTTGCCTATTATCAGTATGTGGACGGGATCCACTCAATTCCAAGATTGGCCCTCTTTCATCGTCAATGCCAAAGCTGCTGAAGTGAGTGCTGATAAATTCAAACAATTGGGGGTACACATGTCTAACCCTGATCGTGATGAGCATCAGAATTCAAGTGGTGGCAATCGCCAAAACAATCGTAAAGCGAAAGAGACTTTGAATATTAACTTGAACAAAAATAAAGAATCTTTGGCCGTCAATGTAGTCCCACCTACATCTACTCCTACTTCTTCTGCACCCCCACCAAGGGAACCTCGTCCAAAAGTAGAATATTCCTTTGACGAAAATGATACTGCAAGCATCTTTGAGTGTTTACTCAAAAGTAACAAAATTCAACTCCCTGATCCAAAGAAACCTGATGAAGTTGGTAAAACCGATCATCCCAAGTACTGTGTCTATCACCGATTCATTGGGCATCCTACTCAAGCATGCTATGTGCTCAAAGGTAAAATCCAAGAGCTTGTCAATGCAGGTGTAGTTACTCTGCAACAGGATGAGAAGACTGTTACTGCAAACATGGTTTCAGTCCAATTTGGGGATTTCCCTCCGCAGATGATACAGCACGGTGTCATTCCAATTCCTAAAGCAACTCTTGATATTGAGAATCTCCCGCTTCCATCCAATGAAGGTCTTGTTCCCTTGTCTCTTGATAATGGTGAAATTATGTGGATCCATCCTGATCTCGTTCCAGAATTCGAGATATCTTCTTCCAAGAAGAAAACTCGTTCTAAAGATAAAATCAAGATCTGCAACATGGTATCTTTTGATCCTATTGTTGACGAAGAAATTCTGTTAGGTACCAGATCAGGGAAAGCTTATTTGAAAGATCATTCTGAAGGTCAAAAGGATCCTACTTCTTCTTCTGAACCGGCTCCAGTACAGCCTGCTTCTACTGAAGAGGTCCCTTCTACGTCTTCACCAGTTGTAGTATCAATTCCTCCCAAGCCAACAACGGCCGACAAAGGCAAGCAACAAGTCCGATTTGACAAGCCCCTAAAAAAGTCATCTCCTACAGGACTTGAGAAGCCTTACAACTTTGATATATTGGCTCAATTAGCCAATACACCGGCTAGGCTGTCAATCTTTGAACTCTTGCGTCTTTCCAAAGAGACGCGAGAAACTCTAAGTGAAGCTCTAATGCAGGCTGAAACTTGCTTAACTCTTCTCACGAAGCCAGAATCAGAACCAGTTTCTTGTCATCATTGTCATAGTGTCCTGGAGCTGATCCCAAACATCACCTTCACTCAGGATGATATGCTATTGGAAGATAACAGACATGATCGTCCTCTTTACTATACAGGATATGTAGATTCGATGAAGGTTGATCGTATCTTGATAGATCCAGGGTCTGCACTTAGCATCATGCCAAAGACTTTACTAGATGCGTTGAAGATACCGGTGCATAGTCTTTCAACTACAATCACTACTATCTTGGGATTTAACCAAGGGAAGAGTGAACCTTTGGGCAAAATCCGCCTGAAACTTCAAATAGGCAATCTTCGCACAAAGGTGACCTTTTATATCATCGACAATCATGGTTGTTCTTACAATGCTCTTCTGGGAAGGCCATTCCTCCATGAACACAATGTTGTTCCATCAACTCTTCATCAATATTTTAAATACGTTGATGACAAAGGGCAAGTTCACAAAGAAGTTGCAGATCTTTATCCTTTTAAGGGTGTTGAAGCTTATTGCAATGATGCTCGTATGTATAAGGATGAGTTTATGAAAGTGGTATTGGCTATGGATACTGAAGAAGATCAAAAAGCAATACCTCCAGACACTTTTATCATTCCTGTTAAGGGGCGAGTTTCTCATCCTCAATCTTCCAAACCACTAATTATCCACTTGCCAGTTCAAAAGAAATCAGTTGATACTGATGAAAATCAAAGGGAGCTCACCTCTTCTGAGCCACTTGTTATTGATTTACGTCGTAACAAAAAGCAGCTCATTCCTTCTGAGCCATTTGTTGTTGATTTAACTCGCAACAAGGAAAAAAGGGAGCTCACCTCTTCTGAGCCACTTGTTATTGACCTCCGTCGTAACAAGCCTCCTCCACGTTCTTCTTCTCCCCCTCTTGTAATCAATCTGACCAAGCCTGTTAAGGCTAAAGGTCCTGTTGTAAATACTGATGTACAAATCAATGAAAAAGCACCTACTTTCCAGTATACTGATGTTATTTATTATACTAAAAGTTATTTGGATATGTTAGATAGCTTCCGATCAATTACAATGGGAGTCGTACAATCTCTTCAGACAGAAGTTTCACTTGAAGATCCAGATGATTCTTATCGTATTCACCCTTCTTTGAAGAAAGGTGAAAGTCCAGCATTCTTGTATAAAAGACCGGAAACGAAGATTAACTACACGGATGATAGCAAAATTAACGATACAGGACGTTTTCAGTTCCATCGTTACAGCCAACAATCAAAAGACATTGTCCGAAAGATGGGTTATGACTTCAAGAGCAGTCTTAACTATGGTAAAGGTAGACGAACTCCCATTCGTACAACAGTTCCAAAAGGAAAATCACAAATGTATTATGGCAAGACCAAGAAAGGTCTCAGATATACTTCTCCTTCATTGTTATCCCCAACGGCTTCTGAATCAAATAGTGAAGAACGTTCTAACTCTTCTGATTCCCGATCATGGGATTCCGATACTAGCATCGGTGAAGTCCATCGTATAATCGTATCTTCCAATATGGTTACCGCTGAAATACCAGAAGGCTATGATGAAGACGTTGAAGAAAGTCCTGAAACTGATCCCTGGGCTCAACATATGGATAATCAATGGGTACTTCGATTTGAACAACGTGAACCACCTACTGAAGATCAATTAGTTCAAATTGATGTAGGAGAAAGCGAGTCTCCTCGTCCAATCTTCATTAGCAAGAATCTTCCAGAAATAGATAAACAAGAGTTGATTCTTCTCATTAAAGAATACATTGATGTCTTTGCCTGGAGTTACGAGGATATGCCAGGTTTAGATCCCAAGATTGCTACTCACAAGCTGAACATTCTTCCTAATGCTAAACCTGTCAAACAGCAACAAAGGCGATTCAAGCCTGAAATGATGGACGCAATTGATGATGAAGTCAAGAAGCTCATCGCTTGCGGCTTTATTCGAGAAGAGCAACATCCTGATTGGGTGGCCAATGTTGTCCCAGTTTTGAAGAAAACTGGTAAAGTCCGAGTCTGTATTGACTTCCGAGATCTTAACGAAGCATGTCCAAAAGATGAATTTCCTCTTCCTATCACGGACGTCATGATTGACAATACTTGTGGGTTCGAGCGAATATCTTTTATGGATGGATTCTCTGGATATAATCAGATCAAAATGCATCCCGAAGATGAAAAGCACACATCTTTCCGCACTCCTCGGGGAGTCTATTGTTACACAGTAATACCATTCGGTCTCAAGAACGCTGGTGCAACTTACCAGCGAGCCATGAGTACCATTTTTAGAGAACATCTTCGTAAAACAGTTGAATGCTACGTTGACGATATTGCTGTTAAAAGTCGACTAAAAGAAGATCATATTCAAGATTTGAGAACAATATTTAACCTCATGCGCCAACATCAGCTCAAAATGAATTCCACCAAGTCATTCTTGGGTGTCTCTAGTGGCAAATTTCTCGGCTTCGTCATTACCTCTGAGGGTATACACGTGGATCCCGAGAAGATCAAAGCCATCCAAGAGATGCGTCCTCCACGCAACCTAAAAGAGCTACGAGGATTCCAAGGACGACTTGCATATATCAGGCGATTCATTTCGAACTTGTCTGGACGCTGCAGACCATTCACTCAACTAATGAAGAAAGGTGTATCTTTTATTTGGACTGAAGAATGTCAACGAGCATTCGATGATATTAAACAATATCTTATGAACCCACCAGTTTTGGTGCCACATATCTCTGGCATTCCATTCTTGATGTATGTCCGTGCCATGGATCATTCATTGGGTGCTTTACTTGCCCAAAAGAATAAAGAAGGCCATGAACAGGCTATCTATTATCTTAGCCGAACTATGATTGGTGCTGAACACCGTTATAGTCCGGTCGAGAAAGAGTGCCTAGCTCTCATGTTTGCAGTGCAAAAGACGAGGCATTATATCATTGGTCAAACTATTCATGTTATATCTCGAGTTAATCCTCTCCGTGTACTCATGAAGAAGCCTAGTACACTTAATTCTTGGCTGGCTACATGGGCAATCTTGTTAGCTCAATATGACATGGTATATGTTCCACAAAAGTCTGTCAAAGGTCAAGCACTGGCAGACTTCTTAGCAGCTCATCCTGTGCCTGAAACATCTAAGCTCTATGATGAAATTCCTGACGAGACGTTAGAAGTCAACATGATCTCCGAAGAGTTTCCAACCTGGCGTCTATTCTTTGATGGTGCATCGAGAATTGGACCAAATGGTGTTATTGTGGCAGGTGTTGGAGTTGTTCTCGTTTCTCCAGATGGATTAACTATCCAAAGAGCTTACTCTTTAGATGAATCTTGCTCTAACAATGTAGCAGAGTACAACGCTTTACTTGTCGGCCTTCAGTTAGCTAAACAACTAAACGTTGAATATCTCGAAGTTTATGGTGATTCTAAACTGGTTGTGAACCAGGTCAGAGGAACCTATGAAGTCCGTCATCAGGATCTAGTGCCTTATCATGAAGCAGCAATCAATATAGCTACATCATTCAAAGCTTTCTTCATCGACTATGTTCGACGAGCTTGCAACATTGAAGCAGATGCTTTGGCCAATCTTGCAGCTGTTTTAGCCATCACTATCAAAAGGCAGCAGGTGGTAGTTATCTCCAATCGAGAACTGTTCTGTATTGAAAATAATCGTAATATTGAATTCAGTAATTTTGCTGAAGTCGATCTTATCGATGACGATTGGAGAACTCCTTTTATCGATTTCGTAGTACATGACATACTCCCCGAAGATCCTAAGGAGGCTACAAGCGTTCGACGTCGATCGCTACGATTCTATTACAATCAAACTACCAAAACACTCTATCGGCGAACTTATGATGGTCTTCTTCTACGCTGTTTAGCGGGTGATGAAGTCAAACAAGTGTTGCGTGAAGCTCACGACGGTGTCTGTGGAGCACATCAGCCTGGTCCTAAATTACAGGATCGCATTAGACGCATGGGCTATTACTGGCCCTCTATGGTATTAGATGCTATTGAATACGCAAGGAAATGTCGTGCTTGTCAAATCCACGCAGACTTCATTCATCAACCATCGGAATTCTTGCATCCGACTGCTGCTTCCTGGCCTTTTGAAGCCTGGGGTATGGACATCATAGGGCCCATTAATCCTCCTTCTTCTAGAGGACATCGGTTCATATTGGCGATAACTGACTACTTCTCCAAGTGGGCTGAAGCTATACCTTTGACTGAAGTTAAGACTAGCAATGTCATCAACTTCGTTAAACACCATGTCATCTATAGATTTGGTGTACCTCGAAGAATCATTCATGATAACAGACCTCAATTCATTAGCCAGAAGTTTACCAGATTCTGTGATGATCATCGGATTGATAATGTTGCTTCGACAGCATACAATCCTGCCGCTAATGGTTTAGCCGAAGCTTTCAACAAAACCATCATTAAACTCCTCAAGAAGTTTGTATCCGCTAACAAACGGAACTGGAGTGAGAAACTTGGCGAATGTCTTTGGGCCTACCGAACTACAGTCCGCAATCCTACAGGCTTTACACCTTTTTCTTTGGTGTATGGCTGTGAAGCTGTTCTTCCTTTGGAGATGCAAATTCCTTCTTTAAGGATTGCTATTGCTAACGAACTTACTACAGAAAACAACGATCTTCTCCGACTTCAGGAGTTAGAAGCACTTGATGAAAAACGATTAATGGCTCAACAACACATTGAGTTATATCAAGCTCGCATTTCAAAGACTTTCAATCGCAAAGTGAAAGTCAGAGCCTTTCAACAAGGAGAACTTGTTTTAACGGTCAGACGTCCTATGACTATGTCTCATATGAGCAAAGGGAAATTTGACGCAAAGTGGGAAGGTCCCTATGTTATAAGCAAGGTCTTTTCAAATGGCGCTTATCAGCTTTCAGAACTTGATGGTCGAGTTGCTATGATGCCTATCAATGGCAAATTTCTTAAGAAATATTATGTATAAATACAAACACTTGTAAATTATCAGACAGAATCAAGTTCATAAATAAAATTTTATTTTCATTTTATTAGATGATAGTACATGATATATTAAAGGTCACTATCATCTTTCTCTACATTGGGACGCGGACCACTGTCGTCTTTTTCAAAAACGTGGTTAGCAAAAGAATCAAGCACCTCCTTGCTGGAACCCACGAGGAACTTGCAGGCGGCCATCCTCATGGCTTCTTCTTCTTTAGTCCTTCCTGGTTCAAGCAGGAAGTCCAGAATGTCCCGTGGTGGTTGAGGTGCAGACGGACCTTCACCCGCTTTTGCCTCTTTCGGCTGGATTGGATCGGCAGGATGTTCTTCAATGTTCTTTTCAACCTTTGGAGCGATCTCAGCCTTCTTAGATGCTTCTCCGGACGACATTTTTATGTTGAAGAGCAGAAGTGTTCATTCTTGTCAGATTTCTGCTATATTTATAGACAGAAGTTCATCAAATAATGAAGTGACGGTTCATCCGTTCATTTATTACATTCATCAGACGGTTCATCCGTTCATTAAAACCTGACGGTTCATCCGTTCATTTATCACATTCATCAGACGGTTCATCTGTTCATTAAAACCTGACGGTTCATCCGTTCATTTATCACATTCATCAGACGGTTCATCCGTTCATTAAAACCTGACGGTTTATCCGTTCATTTATCACATTCATCAGACGGTTCATCTGTTCATTAAAACATGACGGTTCGTCCGTTCATTTATTATCACCACTTGACGGTTCGTCCGTTCATTTATCATTTGACGGTTCACCCATGCATTATTTTTCATCATTTGACAAATTACCTGTTCGGTTCATCATTGTTCATTATTCATATCAGCAATTGGTTGTTTTCGACTAATTTGTCAAATAGAAATAATAATATTCAATATATTTTCTCTAAACAGATATAACGAATATAATTATTTTCTACAATCATCCAGAAATATATCATGTCTTGCACCTCTGAATATATTTTCTATCTCTATTTAATAGAGCCATAACAAAAATGTCTTTTATTTATTGGAATATGAGACATTACAAAAATGCTTCCATAGTAGCAAAAGCAAAGATACAAAAAGTTTTAATCAAGAAGGAGGGATAATTAAAGTGTCGATTTGCTGCTTCAATATCTGCAACTCTTCTTCATGAGTTGATTTCACCCTCGTTCTTGCTTCTTCCATCCCGTTTTCTTCATCAAAAACGGGCATGTCTATGGTCATGCGAGTAATCTCAGCACTATGAGTTGCTTCGTATTCACTCTTCTCCTGAATTAGGGCATTGAGTTGTTCAATCATAAGTCGCTGACTGGCAGTTTCTTCTTCAAATTCTTGCTGAAGGCGAATAATTTTCGCTTTCAGTGCAGTGAGTTTTTGTCCTTTATTCTCGGCCGCCAAAGTAACTGATTCTATTTTAGAATTGTATTCGGATGACTTTGCGGAATGAGCTTCTAAAAGGTTAAGAAGGTTTACCTTTTTCATATCAGCTTCGTGAGCCATTCGTTCATATTCAGCCTGCACCAGAGAGTCTATGTTCTTCATCTTAAGCTCCTTATATTTCCTTATGGAGATTTCCAATTCATTCACTAAATGTTCAAGAAGAGTGGCCTGAGCCTCATCTCCTTGGTCTCTTATGGCTCTTATCAGGTAAGAAGTTGGTTTCCTAACCATGATGAAATCAGCCCCTTCTTTTTCTATCATCTTACGAGCCAGAGATCCCAGTGATTCAAAGAAACATCTGGTAAATGATTGGACCACTTGTTGATTGATAGCCATAGTTCCCGGAGTCGCTGCTACTCCTGATGAAGACGGGGTAATAGGTTGCTCGATTATTGGAGGTTGAACAACAGGCTCTTTAAATAAGGGAGCCAAAGTAGAGCTGGTTGCTCCTCCTGCTTGATCTTCTGCAAAATAAAATTGTTATTTTTACTAATCAAATTATTGCTGAACAAAGAAGATCAAGTTAAGAAACAACTTTACCTTGATTTGTTCTAACAACAAGTTCATTTCCTATTGGAATGGATTCTCGTGGAACAGAAGTAGTCTCAGCTACAACAGCCTGGCTGCTGCCCGCTTCAGAACCACAAGATAAGTGATGGCTGCTACTAACAACCACTGTTGGAATAGGCACCATAATCAAGTCTGTCGGAGGTGTTGGCAGAGCTTCAAGATCTGCTAGAAATTACAAATAAAGATATTAGTCATCGGTTCATTTAAAAGAAAGGATTGTTAAATCTCGTTTTATACCTTGAGGATCGGTGGCAGGATTTTCTGGCAACACACCTTCGTCAGCCACTTCTTCAGGAGATATTTCTATCTCAACATCGATAGCCTTTTCTCCAGATGCCTCTACTACAACATCCTTTTTAGGATTTAAAGTATCATCGGCAATATCAAGAGATCTATGCTCTTCATTTTCCTTGTCAGGATCCTGTAGATATTCGTCAACATTTTCAGATGAAGAATCTTCCTCATCTTCTTCTTCTGCTTCTGCTGCTACATTACCACTGCTAGTAGTAGCCTGGTCTTCTTGTAAACTAAAACTGCAACCTTCCAGAGCTGCAATCATTTCCCGGTCCTCTTCTTCACGAAGAGTTTTGGGAGTAGGAGGAGGTGGAGTAGTTTCTGCAATAGGAGACTGGGGTTGCGCAACAATCTCAGTTCTTGGAACAAAATCTCCCCTTTGTTCATTTTCCTCGAGAGTTTTACTCCCTGATTCCGAAGCAGGTGTAGGAGACGCCATTAGAAATCCTGCAGCAGCGTCTATTGAAGTTAAGAGTTGTTTAGAAGAAGATTCCTCCAATACTCTTCTAGTGACTACCCTTTTCTTTCTGTGTAGAGGCCTAACAGGACTCTCTACATTTTCTGGCTCTACTTGCTTTTGTATGGAAGTCGGAGTAGTGGCAGTTTCTTGATGAGTTTCGGCCAGCTGCCGAGATTGAGATCTTGTTGTGATTCTTTCAGAAGAATGATCCAAGACCAATTTCTTCTTTGCTGCAGGAGCAGGGGGCTCTTCTCTTCTTCTTTTCTTGGCAGGAGATTTACCCACCTTCAAAGAGACACGAAGTGGTGCATTCACTTCTTGGGGGAATATAATGTCTCTTGTAGTTTCCAGAGGTACATCTGCAGGTTCCTGCGCCTCCTCATTTATAGGGACTGATAGAGCAATTCTTCCTCTCCTCAATCTTGTGGCAGTGGCAAAACTATCAGCAAGATTAAAATTCTCGGCAAAAGTATTTGCAGATGTATAAAATACCGAGTATGTGAAGAGCATCTGAGGCCCTTGAGGAGTGTTCTTTGGTGGCATCGAGAAGGTAGCCTTTGTGTCACGAGCATTGTAGTAGGCCCAAGCTCGGGCTCCGTCAATCAAGAAACCTTTGCCCTGAAGACAAGTGATTGCATTTCCTACATGGAATTGGTCATATCCAAACTGCCGGGCAAACCGACTAGGGAGATATGGTTCCAAGTAGCATTCGTCTTCGAACCGGTATACCAAATGAGATGGTCGAATTGACTTCAACCAATCAAAGGCTACGCGGTTTAAGGGTTGCAGCTTTGAATCTACCATATTTAGTGGCATCTGGTCATGGCCGGCAGGGAGAGGGGCACAACAGAAATTCCATCCTCTGTTCAAATTCAAAACGAATCTGCACTCAGTCAGAGAAGTGTATTTCCATTTACCCTGAGAATATCTGCGCAAGAAGCTGCCATCTACTGGTCCCATACCAGGGTCCATTAAAGTTGGATAGTGAAGAAGCAACCATCCAAAGAGGTATGTGTACGGCAGTTCAAGGCGAGGGAATTCTTTTTCTCCCTTTGCCCTCAGCATCGAGTCAACATACAAACGAAAACTCGCATTCAATCTGCATGTCATGGCTGATAACAAGTCAACTTTATAACCGAAGATTATTTTGACGGCAGCAAAAATTGCACCACGATGGAAACGGTCCACTGCACTAGATCCTGGGACCACAAATCGTCTGAGCCAGTGTGTCAGAAACCCTGCTAACTGGGCTTCTTTGGACATGGGTCTGTAACCCATTCTTAAAAAACTCTCCAAAATGTCACCTTTCTTTAAAGGTGGACATTGGTAATCATCCTTCATTTCTCTATCATAATATTTACTTTCTTCCATTATCTTCATGACTTCTGTGTCACTCAAGGGTCTGAAAAAATTAGGATAACATCTGTCATTTTCCTTGGTTTTCTTCTCTTCAATATGGTTTAAGAACAGATACGGCAACCACTTCGCAGAATAACAGGTGTTAGCTGTAGCACTCTTATAGTATAAAGAACAGATCTTGTAGTGACATAGCAGTTCTTCAAATACTGCTACCATTTCTGCATTTTCCTTTCTGAGTTTTTCTAACTCATCATTTGTGGGAACAAACTCCTCATACGGAGCATCCGCCATAGGCAAGTATGAGATGTATTTCATCTCATGGAGTGCAAATCCCATCTCTCCCCCCGGGGTCATGAATGTTCATGTTCTGTAATTGTATCGCTCAGCCAAAGCCAAAAACATATGAGGGTTTGGAGCGAAGCCATATACAGTGGCATGCACTGCTTGATACAGGTTAATCTGTTGAAGTTTGTCCCGGAAGGCTGTCAGAATCCAATTTGCAATACAATTCCACCGCTTATAATCTGGATTCACTAATCCAATCATTCTGATATCCTGGTCAGGGTATTTTCCTTCTTCTTTCGCAAATTTATTTGCAAATATAGGGGTTCTAACGGGCATCAACATAGTAGAGTTCTCCGGGGGGATGCAGCTGGGTTTTAAGCCCCTTAACAATACACTGTATCTGTCAGAAGAACTATAAAACATATCCTTCCCGTTAACCTTCTTTATAAAGATCTTCCCTGCACGGGCATCCTGGAGAGGAGTGATGTTCCAATCCATTTTCCTTGGGTAGCTCGCATGAACCGCGATAAAGGGAGGCAACGGGAAATGTCAGGGATGAAGAATGATCTATCTTCTCGGTGGACTATCATCTCTTCCATCCTTGGCCTTGGTTGAGAGACTTTTTCAAAGGCATCTCCAAACAGGAATAAAGGTTTCTTATGGATGACGGCATCCGCTGACTCTAATGGCTGTCCATTCATTAAACACATTAAAGTTTCGTTATCCTGGGATGTCAGTATAGCTTGGCGAGAAGCCGGCAGATCATAATGAGGATAATGGACATGAGATAAGTCTTCTTTATATTCAGATTCAGACAGAGTTCCCACAAAATGTTCATAGTTTGGATCTTCATTTGTTTCAACTGCATCAAAAATAGATGGAGATCAGTACAAGTCAAAGACTCTATTTTTTAGACAAGCAAAAACATTAAAGTACACAATTCTCAGATTGCGCTGATATAGATTGCACAATATCAGTTTGTGCATCTTATCAGGATGCGCAAACTAATCGATTGCGCTGACATTCAGCGCAAATCAATCGATTGCGCTGACATTCAGCACAAATCAGTCAATTGCGCTGACATTCAGCGCAAATCAATTGATTGCGCTAACTTTATGTCAGCACAAATCGATAGTTTGCGCAGGATTTCAGCCTTCATAAAAATGAAGACTGACAGTTGATGCAACCAAAACCCTAAAAAGGGTGGCGCAATTTGAACTCATCTCTAAAAAGAGACGAGTCCTGAAGATCGAAGGAAGTCGAAATACCCTAAAAAGGTGTTTTCGATCGGTTCAAATACCTATCAGGGCAGGATGCGCGGACTCGTGTCGAGATGCTCGCCGCGCAACTCTATCAGATGACTCAGCCGGAGTTTTTCCCTTCGCGGCGGCGGCGGCGGCGGCGGCAGCGTTAGATCGTCGGGGCGCCATAGCAAGTCGTCGGAGTTGGAAAGACAGTAAAGACTCGGAGAAGTTTTTTCGAAATGGTAAAGTAAAGAGTAAAAAATGAGAAGACGGCTATTTATAGCCTTTGAAATACGAAACGGCCGCCATGGATTGCGCCTAAAATTTGGGGGGCACTTTACTTTGCGCAGACAGCTCAGCATCATGCGCAACTTGATTCAAAATTCAAAAATTCAAAGTATTTCGAAACTTTGAATCAAATCAACTTTCGAAAACTTTGAAGGGGGTCTTGTAGGTCCTAAAAAATCAAGTTGCATCAATCAACAAAGTCAAGAAATCAAGAAACCCATCATTTGAATAAAATGCGCAGACAACAGATTGCGCAACAATTCGATTGCGCAATGTACTTTGCGCACACTTCCAATTGCGCAGACTGACGTGGCAGAAGTCATCATTACCAAATCAAATCAAATCTTTTCTGACAACTGACAGCACGAATAACAAGGAGTCTGTTCGTTTTCTGTGCCGCACAGTGCTCGAGGGCGGCGGACAGCTGGCAGCGCAATCCAGTCATGCGCAAATTGTGTCTGCGCAAAACATATCTGCGTAATCTGAGTCTGCACAAATCATGTCTGCGCACTGCAAAGTCTGCATACTCTACCAACATAACTGATAAAAGACACGTGGCATTCATGCCATCAATTGTTCATTACGTGGCAACTATCTGTGCACGATCATGCGCATTTCAATCAAATGATGCCATGTGTCCTAGATAGTTGGCCCATGATCCAGTAACTGCATGCGCAAACCAGTGTTGTGCAAACCAATTGCTGCGCAAATCATCCTGCACAGTCCAAAATAACTGAAAGTTAGTTATTTTCAGAACTCTATAAATAGAGTTTCAAGTCTTCATTTGAGGGGATCAAGATCAGAGATCAGAAATCAGAGAGTTCAGGAGTTCTTGCCGAAGTGCTGCTGCATTCTTCCGAGACTTTTGTCTTCAATTTCAGAGGCTTTTGCCTTCAGTTTCCAGAGTTGTTTTCAACTTCAAAGGCTTCGTCTTCAAAGTTCACATCGTCCAAGGGATAAAGCAATCGTCATCAAGATTGGATTCCTACAGTTGTAATTTTCCCAGAATTCTTGTAATCTTTATTACACAGTTTGTATCAATAAAGTTTTATACTTTTGTTTTTGCAAACAGCTGCAGCCTGCACGTTAGTGAAAATCTTACCGATGTTTATAGTATTTAATGTTGGTTAATGCTTTTAACTTCTTGTTACTGACCTGATACTGCATTCGATTATTTACTACTGGTGTTGATACTGCTATTTGCTGGTGTCGATTTCACTTTACTCTATTTGCTGTTGCCGTTGTTTTTTTTATTTCTATTCAGCTTGGACTATTCTGCTTCGGTTGATACTGCATTATGTTATTTGTTACTGTTGTTGCTGTTTATTTCTACTTTGGTTGATACTGTATTCTATTATGCTTTGGCTATTCTGATGTTCTCATATATTGTCTCGTTGCAGCCGTTGGCGAGACAAGAATTGCGTCCATTGGCTAGGCACTCGTTGCATCCATTTGCAGTGCATGAATTGTAGTCATTTACTCTATTTACTGATGTTGTTGGTGTTTATTCCTATTCTGTTTGGGCTATTATGCTTTGGTTGATACTGCATTCTGTTATTTGGTATTGTTGCTGCTATTTATTTTTTCTTTGGCGGATACTGTATTCTATTCTGCTTTGGCTATTTCTATGTTCTCATATAATGTCTCGCAGCAGCCATTAGCGAGGCAAGAAAAACGTCCATTGGCGAGGCATTCGTTGCAGCCATTTGCGATGCATAAATTGTGTCATTGACAGTATTTCATAATTTCACAAGTTTGTTTAATACCTTTAAATCTTACTAACATTTTTAAAAGAATTGGCGATGATGATTTGGCATGAGATATAGTAAGTTGGTGACATGTATATTACACCGCATCTTTAATGATGCGTAGAAAATCATTCTGAACTTTATATTCTTATCCCTCTTTTTTAGTGACTGTATATGCAGGTCTAAGTTCTAACGTGGAACTACATTGTATCTAGGAACTTGAACTGAATTTTATATGTTGAAGTTGTAAGCCATTTTGAGAAGTTGGAACTTGGAACTGAATTTGTATAAGTTAGAACTCAGGATTGGATTTGTATATGCAAATTTGAACATTCTATTATTTGTGTTGTCTAAATTTGTGGTGTATAAGTTTGAAGCGTGCAAATTTTGGCTTTAGAATTTGTATTATACATTCTATTATTTGTAATTTGTTAAGTTGGGGAGCCCATGTATAAATTGAAGTTGTATAAGTTAAAAAAATGGCAAATTTGTATAAGATGTTTTTATATGGATTCTGATTTTGCTTTGAATTATAAAAATTTTGTGCTCTTATTTGAAGTTTTCAACTTTGGAAAATTTTGAATCCAAATTTTTTATTGCAATTTTTGGCAGCTTTGGGCCGGCCATTTTTGAAAGCCCATGAACCGATATAACTGATTAAACCGAAATTGCAATTTCGGTTCGGCTTAGGTCGGGTTCATTTTTAAACGGTTTGGTTCGGCTAGAATCTGGTCAGTTCGGTTGTTCGTTCGGCTAGAAATTTTTTTGGTTCGGTTCAACCGAACTGAGCGTTTGCTTACCCCTACATTAGTCTATGAAATCGAACGACCGAAATTTGAACCGAATTAATTCGGTTCAGTTTTGTTCAAAAACGATTCGTTTTCCAGTTTTGAGAAACACAGTTTGCAGTTATTTCAGTTTTTATATATTCGATTCAGTTTTTATATATTCGGTTTTAAAATGAACCGTGGCTCGATCCTGAAAACGTCCGCCACCACAACATTATGCCTTTTCAGCCTCTCTTTTTAGACTATTTATCAGTTGTGAAGTGTAAAAGAATTAAAAACCAATGCATGCATAGGTATCTACACAATAGATACTAAGCAAAATCGGACAAAACATACAATGTAGCATTAGAATAGGTTTCGTGTCCCATATTTTTATTTAAATTTGTTTAAATGAAAATTTTCAAATGTTAACGTTGGGAGAATAAACTTGATTACTCTGTTGGAAATTCTTCACTTTAATATCTGCAACAAAAAATAAAACAGTAAATTGTTACCGGCTTCTGGGGAAGTCGTGCACGTAGCACTGCCTAAGATTTAATTCGGGTCTATGTGCCGACTTTGTCCGAATGCTCCTAGTGGTAAAATCTTCGCTCCACCGGAATCTCCTTGTCGCACACGACGTAGAGAGAGTGACCCTCGACTTAGCTCTGCCCAGAGCAACAAACCAAGAACAAAAAAGTTTCGGAGTGATAAGAATTCGCGCGAAAGAGAGAGAGAGAGTATTTTGTAGTAATTTTTAGTGTCTCCAAAATATTGAGATGTGCCTCAATATATAGGCTTTTTTTCCAAGGTTAGGGAATAATGGAGAATGAAGGCAATTTAATCCAGCCAATAAATATTGACCGTTACAAATAAATTCAAATGAAAAATATGTGATACATTGTATTTGGACAGAAGTTCATATGTCAAATGTTATAAAATTAATAAGTTTAGAACGGTCAAAATTAAATGAGGAGGAGCAAAAGGATTTTTAGGGTCTCAACTCGAACCCGAAGAGGAAATCAAATTGGCATTCGGCGCCCGCAGATGTGGGCACGTACCCGCACCCATTACGTGCGTCGAACCGAACCTAACCGATATGGGACTATTAGAGGGAATTGAGCTTTTGCTCTAGTGTGTAAACACATACAGCTAACAGTCCCCCTCCAAAAGGTCAATTTCTAATCCAAAATGATAGAAGGAAAGAAAATACGAGAAAATAAAAGAATTTCTGGACAGTTGTATACTATGCATAAATGAGATGGACTACAACCTTGAATCTCACGTAGTGACTATTGTCTTTGTCTGAAGAAGAGCTTGATGGACTACAATTTGAATCAGTCTTCTTGAACCAGATTCAGAAAATAGCACACATAGTATGCTAGAGGTACTTGGGTCTATCGGGTGGCGCGTTTGGTTGGTCATGTCACTACAACAGAAATACCATTTAATGACGGCTAAAAACCGTCATTAATGACATACCATGACGGTTTTTTTTCTTCAGCCAAGCGTTATGAAATCGGGTGTTATGAATGTTTTTGAAAGCGTTATAGATAAATTGACCGAAAACGTCATTAATAATATGAATTTCTACTACGTTCTATTTTCAAACCGTTATAGATAGTTATGTAAAAACGTTATGAATATTTAGTATTGTTGGGGTCAGAACATTTTGAAAGCGTTATGATTGGTCATTTGTATAACATTTATAACGCTCTATACTGCATGTTATACATTCCAAACCCTGCTCAATTCAATTCGAAAACAACCACTTAATTTGAACCATATTCACAACAAAACATTGAAATGTAACATTAATCTCCATTTCATTGTCTCAAAATAGGGTACATTCCATTGTCTCAAAATAGAGTACACTTTAGCTATCATTCCACATTTCTCAGGCCATATATATATATATATATATATATATATATATATATATATATATATATATATATATATATACATCTTCACAAAAATTTATAGATCAATATCCAATATAGCTAGTACACTTTACATCAAAACTATCCACATATCCCACACCACAACATACAACTTACCTTACGAGCTTCTGTATCCTTCCAAATGTTACCAGCAAAACCTAAAACAACAACAACTACAATTTGAAACAAAAATATTGCTCCAGTCAACTTGTCAATCATTGCATCCATAGCAGTAAGTTTAGGCTCTGGTATGCCCCTGCTCATTCCCTTCTTTGTTTCATTGCCTGAGAGTATGTTAAACATCGTTAGCCATCACTCAAAAACACATTCAACAGTTAAATAATTACTATATTATATATTTTTAGCAAAAGACTCATGATTTATTGGCCTTCCCCGCAACAGTTAATTTTCCTGACATGTGCAGTTTAGCATACTGCATCATAGTCACAACTACTCCATTCTACGATCAAAGATTACAAAACATAAGAGACAACTAGCACCAGAAATATATATATATATATATATATATATATATATATATATATATATATATATATATATATATTTTATATATATATATATATATAAAATATATATATATATATATATATATATATATATATATAGATATATATATATATATATATATATATATATATATATATATATATATATAATTAAGATGAAGAACAGCCCTATATGTGCGTTTCTTAAGTTGATTGTTCTATTTAGCATGTAACCTTAGGCAAACAAACAAAAAATAGTAGTGTAATAATAAAGGTACTTGATATCAAAAATCGATTTGTTGTTAAATAAAGTACAGTGATCAAGGAAATAGCAAGAAGATATAAAAAACAAGTGAGAGATTCGGAGACAGAGCAAGTAAACTGACATCAATAGAATGCAGCTAGCAAATCTCAATCTTCTGTAATAGCCCTATGTAATATGTCCCTACCACTTGAACAGAAGTACTCAAGAGGCACCTCTCACAAAAAACTTGCCTCAAAGTTGAACTTTCTAATCATTCACTTGTTTGAGAAAATATGCCGTGTATACTTTGAATCATGCTTCGTTAATTTATTTTTCATACTTTATACCTTTCCTCCTTAGCGGTATCAAGTCCAGTGCACAATTGTTCTGGGGCTCACCTTTACTTAAGCAATAAATTTACATATAGCAGCTATTCAGGGCAGGAATTTGAACTCCCAATTAAAATAGCTTTTGCTTTTGGGTCAACTAAAATTTGAAGGTATCTCTTGTATTCATTGTAAGAAACCAATGACATGCATGTACACTTTCACAAGTAATGGCTATTTTCATACACTAATATCTTTTGAAGCTAACTTGTGGTAATATTTTCATACACTAATATCTATAGGTGGATACATTATAATCAGGAAAATTTTGATATCATATACACTTCAGCTCAAGTGTTGCACATGTGAATAGGGAGAGTTGGTGTGCAGGTACATTGGGGGGAGGTTGGACAAATGGAAAAATATACCAATAATTTCTGAACGGATTTGAAGAAAATATGGGAGGAGGGTAGACATAGTTTTATGGACGAATTTGAAGAAAATATACCAATAATTTCCCAGAAAGGCTTCCACTTGCTGATGCCAGGATTGATCTGCGCTTCTCTTCTTGCTCTTCTGTCCTGACGTTCAAAGGAAATCGATTATAACGGCATTTATCACCTGAAAAAGATAGAAGAAAAAATTTATAAGTCCTCAAGAGAATACAAAAATTGAAAAATCAACTCTTTAGCACTAAAAAAAAGAACTCTTTAGCACTGACACAATGATTGGTTATGGCTCAAACTATTACTGGAGCTGGAGCCGGCATCTAATAAACCAGAGTCTTTTAAGATAAAAGTGAATTGCTTCCACAATGAATGGATAGCTTGAAGAGTTTGAGCTGAAAGAAAGTTCCTCCAACAGTACTCATAACCAGATCCTTCTCTCTCTGCATCTTTCCACCCCTCATATGCACGAACAAGAGCCATATGATCACTATAGTCTTTTGCAGAGAATCTTGATTTTGCTGTCCCTGCCAACTAAAAGACGAGAACAAAATCACAGGATAAGTTGCTACACTTTGGCCAAGATAGTACTAGGGCTCAGACCCCTCCCTGTTACATCTTGTAATTTTTCAAGAAGATTATGACTGCCTTCGATCTCCGGAACTGATACATCTTTCCACATAATCAAGAAAACCTTGAGAATCTAAAAATTGTGTTATCTGTTCCAAATAATAATAATGTATATTTAGAGAATAAAATTTACTTTATCTTGTAACAGAAAAGAAAACATCCTCAATTAGAAAGATTAAACCCAAGAATAATAGATATCGAAGCCCGTATCATTTCTCAAAATTTCTAACCAGAAGAAAAAAAAATAGACACAAGTGCAAACAATGCTTTCAAATTATCATAAGCCCTACAACATAAAACCTAAAATTGTATAATAAAAAAACTTCTGAGTATGTCACAAGGCCTAGTACCAGAACCCTCGGTTTCAACTATTTTGTATGACTTGAATTTTTAACAAAATTCATCAATATTCATGCACTATACGAGTGTAGACATAAACTGTCCAAAAGTTGTACACATGCACTATGTTATATCTTCTGATAACCTCAATGGCTGGCTATCATTTTAAAATCATTTCCAAACTGTGTCCTAAGTAAATCCATACTATCTCCGTGGACAAAGAAGGTCAATTAGGTGAGGGAGAATGGTTCCTTAGAAATGCATCAAAAATTAAAACATTTAGCAACAGAAAATGGAAAGGGAATGAAGTGCATCAAAGTACCAACTGGTTTACTTATCTTAAAAGTTTTAGTCTACATAACACCAAAATGGCCCCCCTCGTTTGCCTTTGATGCACATAATTCCAATTACAAATGGACCCAAAGTAAACAATACAGCTGCTGAAAAAAGATCAGTGACTCGTGACTCCAAACTTGTAAGGACATAGTGTGGATATACCAAAAGAAAGTAAGAACAGAGATACATGATCAACTGTTATGCATCTTCCCACCAAACACTTGTTCATGTTCCTATTTACAGAGATTGGAAAATCCAAGAGGGTTACACTTTTTCATAGTATTATAGAACTAGCTATTTGCACATGAATATGTACAAGTGAAGACTTTTCACTTGAAAATCAGAACTAACTTTTTGCAGTATTGGGTTGTAATTCCATTCCATGAGTTAGTTAACTGGACTTCATCTAATTCGTGAAAGATTGGTTCTAGTTTTAACAAGGTCAGAGTGTCCAATAGCTTTACTTATTCAGGATTAAGTTCAGTCACATATTTGTGTGTTTCTTGTAAGAATTAAAGAGCAGAAGTCCAGGATGTATATAATATCAAAACTATATTCTTAGATTTGTTTGACATTTTTTGTTTTACTTTGTTGCAAAATATTTCAAAATATTGGACAATAACGATTAAGTACAATAACCACGGTAAAAAAAAACCCTCATTTTCCTGCCTATTAAGTACAAATTTCAGGTGAACCATAACAAAAATCTACTAAATTCTAACAAAAAGGATCAAGATCCACCAGATCCAAAGAAAGAAAGGGAGTACGGAAGAGAGACCTGAATCGTCATGGCTTTCTTGTTTGATTCCAGCTGGCTTCCTGCAAAAAGAAAGGAAAAAAAGATTTTGATCGATCGATCAATTATTTGCCAGGAAACCTAAAATAAAGGAAAAAAATTGAGGGGGATCGATGAAAGAGGAAAGGAAGAGGGGTCCGACTGACCTTTGCCTGCGGCCTTCTGCTTCTCGAAGTTCTTCTCGCGAGCCATCTTGGCCTTCTGACCGTTGCCTCCTCCCATCTCCGATCTTCTTTCTTTTTCGACTTTTTTTTCTGGGATTTAGGGTTAGAGTTTGGAGAAGGGGGAAACATTAGGGTTAGGGTTATAGAGAGAGAAGGAGAGGCAGGGTTTAGGCTTTTTCTTAAGTGGGGGAGCGGGGAGAAGGAGAGCGGAAGCGGCAAGTTGGGGAGTTGGGGAGAGGAGGAAGAAGAAGAAGGAGAAAGAGAGAGGATGAGGGTTTAGAATTTTTCGTAAGTGCGGGAGAATTGCGGGGGAGTCGGGGTTTTGACTTAAATTTTCGTACTTTTTTTATAACGCTCGTATCACTGGAGGACTATCAATAACGTTTTATTGTAAACCGTCATAGAATCTAGTCTTGCTGAACTTTGATGACGCTTCTTTATCAGCCGTCATGAAATCCATTTATCAAGCGTCATTAAAAGGTATTTTTGTTGTAGTGTGTGCACTTTTATATATTCATGAGAGTTGTCTAGGATCGCCATGTCCTATTGTCGCGGCCTTCACGACCTCTCATAGAGTTAAGTCCTCAAGGGTTGGTGATAGGAATCAACCCTGCATATCATGCTTGGACTTATTAAGAGTTTTAAACTCACCCTATCCATATCACACAAGAGCATTGTCACCATAGGGATAGGGTATCAATGTACACTGTACAGCCTCTTGGGCTTTTATTTTAAGAGAATTTAATCTCAAGGTCAGTGTTCCATAATAGTCACCTAGTCCAGCTTGTTTTACCCATTGAACCGACTTATTGGGATCTCCAGTCAGACTCGGTTGGGTTGCCACTGCTGGTGACTAAACTATGGGCTTAACCCCATCTCCCTCGATGAGTCTAGGAATAATTTTCTAAACAAACTCTTCGTCAAGAGTAAACAAACTCTTCGTCAAGAGATCTGTAAAGTTCTTTTATAGTCAAGAACTATATTTTTGCCGTTTAGGATCTTTAAATGTCTTGAAATACAGCTGCAAGTACATGTTAATCTTAAAATTCACAAGATCATGCTTTACCAATTCTTTAGCATAATTTATAAAAATGACAGGTACAAAAATGTATATCAAATTAATGCATAATAAGATGCTTAATCTATTCAATACGTTATGAAGTCATGACAAAAGTAAAATTTAGACATGGATCCCTTTGATATATACATAGTAAGATATCTGATCCATTTGCCTAGTAGAAGATATGTTTAAATATACAAATTCAAATTCTTTGATACTCCTAGATATGATAGTGGTCACATGGACCTGTCAACTTATGAGTATCTAAGTTATTCCACAGGTGAAACCTTTAGTAATTTTGTATACGAAGATATGTCATATAATACTTAGAATATATATATATATATATATATATATATATATATATATATATAGATATATATATATTAATATATATATAGATATATATCTATATATATATATATATATATATATATATATATTCTAAATAATATATATATATATTATATATATATGATATATATATATATATAGAATATATATATATATATATTATATATATATATATATATTATATATATATATATTTGAAATCACACGCACACACACGATTTGGAGGGCTCGAACCTTGTCGGCCCCTCCGGGTGTCCGCTCTAATACCACTAGATTAGAGAACTCGAACGACTCAGAAAATAATTAAAAACCTCTGAAACTAGTAGAAGTTTATTTTATTTAGGAGTACTTGGTTTGACTAAGTCAAATGTTTGGGTTACTCCTAAATCATACTTTGTGTCCTCAAAACCATTTAAAAATGTATGATTCCACTAATTGTTAATATAAACCTTTGGATAGTGAGTCAAAATCATCTGACTCTGTCACCTGTTAAAGTATGACACAATATCTTTCACCCATGGCTCTAAAGGTTTCTTTACTAGCCAAGTTTGAAAAAAGACAGTCTATTGTACTAGAATAATAGTTTAAGTGATTTTGCTAATAAACCTTAAAAAAATTTAGTCTATCAAGTGTTGATTAATTTGGGTTAGCTATAGGGGCTGGTTCCTAGCTAGCGGAGGTCCACAGGGGAACGATTAAGTACCATGTCGCTTAGGTCTATTTACGTCCGGTTGATAGAAGGACCCTTTCGACTTGTATCCAAAATAATCTCAACTTTTAAAACTTCAGATTTAAAGGATTTGCAATTTCACTAACTACTTTGTTGCGACTAAATTGTTTTAATGAGTCAAAACAATTATAGCATAACGAAATAAAGGCAAAGACAAAGTTTGTCTAAATATTGTGACAGAACAATATAGAGATTTCTTTCCGATTAGAAATTCTAATATTGTGATAATATATTCATTTAATATTCAAATATGTAAAATCGGTCAAGGAAAGAATATTATCCATTATCACCGTATTCTACATACAGAATCCAAGAATGATGGCTCACAGACTTCATATATTTGTCCAACTAAACTTAGTAATCAAAATGATAGAATATGTGAATTATAAATTTGAAAATTTACCTTTCCACGTGATCGTTGTAATTTTGTACTTCTTAATTTCGGCCTAGTAATAGCACTTCAGAAGAAATATCATTTGGTACATAATTTTTAGTTCTATTAATCTTACTAAACAACCATTAGTATCCAGTAATTTGGAAAATCACATTCAGAAAGATAGAGCAAAGAACTTTGTTTTGTACCTTCACCCTTAGCATGTTTGCTCCTTTTCTAGTCAAGTCACAATCTCTAACGCCTCTGACTTAGAGAGAGAATATTGCAAAGATCATGTTAATAGTAAGAGTACAAAATGTAAATATGTATTATTGCATCCTTAACATATTGCTTCTTTCATTGACAGATAAAATATTTCTAATGACTTTTTCTTCAAGAAAATAGAGGTTAGTATACATATTACAAAATGTAAGTAAGACGATGCATACCTTGTTCATTCAGCACAATAATACATTCTTGCACAATAGTACATTTTTTCAATAAATTTTAACAATAAAAATAATTCACCAATATTTGTAAAATAGTCAGATAAATAGTTTTTGTTAGATATTTCTTAATTACAAAAATATCCTTATTGATTATGTAGTGCAAAATCAATACATACAATCATAGATATTTATATCATCAATGTGAAACTTTTCATTAAAATATCAACTAAGTAAATAATGCAGCAAGAACAAGTACCAAACTATGACCGATTAACCATGCATGATTGTTTAAAAATCAAAAGTATCTATAGATCCGAGACCGAAAATAATTGTAGAACTTTAGTTACTACGGAATTTTCTTTGGATCCATCTACACCAATAGTAGGATCCTCATTTATGAAAAAGTGAAGTACCTTAATATTTAATTGTGACTACTAAACAATCCCTTAAGCAAAAATGTTTCAGCAAGTGTGCTAGTCCAATATACACATACTTAGTAGGCAAAGAATAATTTAAGCTAAAGAAAAAAAAATCAAATATCGTTAATGAGCGAAACTTTTCATATCATCATGTTAAGAGATATTAACTTATACAAAGTTTATGAGCAATTTTTTTTTAATGAGGTCGTCTCAAATCCAATAATATTATACTGACTCATATCACAATCAACCAATTCTATGAAAATACAATATATATTATTAACTTTATAGATCCACAAGCAAATTCTTTGTAGAAAATAAGAGTGATGTGAGTATGAGATAGACTTTGTTTTCCACCATTTCGAGTTTGGAACTCAATTTGAATGCAAACAAATCTAAACACAAGACGCTGATTGAGACAAGTGAGAAACAAATCTAAACACAAGACGCTGATTGAGACAAATGAGAAACAAATCTAAACACAAGACGCTAATCAAAGCCAAATAATTTAAAACTGAATTTTGTGTTTCTCCATTCAAATAAGGAAGAGAGGTAGAGTTTAGAAAGACAAATCTTTACAACTCATGGTTCACAAATCTTTTACATACGTTTTTCAAAACAATTAAACAAATAAAAAATAAAACAAAGTTTGACAATGACAATAAAGCCACGTGCATTTCAAATTAGTAAAAAAAAATGGACATGAAAATAAAATGTAGACATAATGTGGACAAGTACTTTCAAAGGTCGTACAAGCCTAGAAATAAATTTTTAATGAAAAGGTGAAGCAAACTCTAATAATGCAACTATAGTAAGTCCATTCTTACTTTGGCAATATAGCATACTTGTTTATTGATTCCCATGTATGTATTATAACAAATACAAGCAGTTGCAATACCATGCAAGTTACTGCGGTAAATAGTTGTAGTATAATCAAATATGAATATGTTCCAGTTGAAAATTAACCACCTATTGTAGTTTGTGATGACAAATCAAAATACTGTGAAAGATATAATAGGGTCTACCAGTGATATACAACTTTCAAGAAGAGGAGCCAGGCACGATCTTGGCAGAATGATAAAACCACAATACCTATTAATGCTATTGCTAATCAAGTGTAAACATTTCACTCAAGTATCAGATGAGTGTAAATAGTTTCAATCGTAGGAATATCTTTGTAACCAAAATTTGTTAGCACTCATTTAAACAAATCGGTTACAACAACATTAAAATTGTAATAATTGTAATAATGATAGAAATAAATGAATTTAATTGGAATTATAGATTTGAGTAATTACAATTATGTAGACAATAAATGAAGTTGCAATTTTAGGATAACTATATGAAGAAAATCATTACTCACATAAATACCAGAAAATATTTCTCAGTAAGATAAATTCAATTTCCAGTAAATAGTATAAGCTATTTTTAAAGATGCAAAAAATTTAAAACTGAAGAAATTTACAATGTTGAAACCAAATTTTCTGACAAAACTCTTGGTTCCAAGAGTTCAATGAGATGACCAACTTAGTTAAACCAAATAATTTAAAATGGGAGAAAGACTAATCCAATTAAGTAAATCTATTAAATGCATTAAAATTGCCCTAGACAAAAGGCACTAAAATGCATATATCTCAAATGGATCAAATGGAACAATAGCATAAAGGGAAAAAAAATGAACTTAAGAATCATTAATATATTCAACATAAAGTAACATAAAAATCTGTCATAGGAACTTATGACCGTGAACTTGTGCTCACCTTTTGAGAGATTTTAATGACGAAATACTATCCCAACTCATCAAAGTCAGAATATGGGCTCTCTTGCATTGTAGATGAAAAATTAAAGTAAAACGGTAGTCAGAGTGCCTATTCAGTAAAGATGAACAAATGAGCTCCGTCAATCGTGTGGACAGTGTCACACCATGTCTTTTATTAACTTATATGATATTACCATATGAATATATTTAAATTGTGCGTAATGATGAATAAAATATGATATTCAATGATCAATTAACTCTTAGAATGATGGAAAATCTTCACTTTAATATCTGCAACAAAAAATAAAACAGTAAATTATTACCGGCCTCCGGAGAAGTCGCGCACGTAGCACTGCCCAAAGAGTTAATTCGGATCTATGTGTCAACTTTGTCCGAATGCTCATAGTGGTAAAATTTTTGCTCCACCGGAATCTCCTTACGCACACGACGTAGAGAGAGTGACCCTCGACTTAGCTCTGCCCAGAGCAAAAAAACAAGAACAAAAGAGTTTCGGAGTGACAAGAATTCGTGAGAGAGAGAGAGAGATATGTCCTTAGTTCAAATCTTGACTACAACAAATTTTGTTTTATTATATTTTTTTTACATTATGTATGGGGCCCATTTAAAAAAATTTGTCTCGGGCCCCCAATTGCTCAGGGCCGGCCATGTTAGCTATAGTAGAATTGGAATTTTATGAATTGGACAAATTCACACGGCGGTGTTTGGTTCTCAACTCCTATGAAAATCAAGGAATTTTGCATTTTAAACACCAACAGACGTAGATTTACTTATTGGACATTTTAGTTTAGATCTATTTTTCATTCAGTTTGTAATTTATTTGCTTGTGAACCAGAGACATGGTTTGGCGGACCCAACTCCTCATTTTAGTCCCATATCGGTAAGGCATTAGGAATAACCACTGTTTATAGTACTACACTCAGCAAGGCCTATCACGACCTTACTTGAACAGGATTTGTTCTATAGGCTCGTACTACTGTATCCTTGAGTTCTAAGACCATCACCAATGGTGATTTCTAAAATTGAGTTCTTATCCTACTTGGCATTGTACTTTAAGTAGATTTTATCCTAGTTGAAAGAGTTTCTACATAGAAATTGTACACATACAAAATATGCTCTCCAATGGTTCTCCATTTCTATCCTATGTGTCACATAATAAAAGACCAATTTAATGGTGTGGGCCCAATAATAATTGTCATGAGGGAGAGGAAAATTTCTATGAGAGTTTCTACATGTAGAAACCCTCCTAGAAAATTTCTATCCTACATCATTGCCACCTAGGATAGAAATGGTGATAGAAACTACTATTGAGATAATTTTTTCTAAAATGAATTTCTTCCATAGAAATAGGCAAGATAGAAACCCCCCATGGAGAGATGGTCTAAGGAGACAGGCAACACTGTCTGGTAGATGACACGTGGCCCCTCGTCTAGAGCGTGATTAACGGCTGGGATCCTTCGGGCTCTCAACAGTAGAGGATCGTTCCCGGAGATTCCCTCTCTGGGATGGACGAGCGGGTTGTCTGACAGACCTGACTTTTTTTCCCTCTTACAAAAAAATGAGGGTTTTGGTTCTTCTTCTTCTTCTTCTTCTTCTTCTTCTGTTATTTATAATAGATTTTGGGTTAGTGTGAGCGGTGTGGTTTCGTAAGGGATCATCCCATTCTAATTTGCTTGGGAAAACTCGGTGCAAGTATCCTCCATGGATGGTTATGGTTACTTCTTCTTCCTCTTTCCTTTTTACTCCGATTTGCCCACCAAGAAAGGAAAGGCGGCTCCTTTACAGGTATAAACCTCTGTTTTTTGGTTCAAAGATGAATCCCATTTTAGATTGTTGCTATTTTGATTCAAAGATGGGTACTTTATTGGTGTTTTATTTTATTTTGTGGGGGTGGGGGTGAGGATTGAATGATGTGTTCTGATTATCCTTCGTAGGAGAGGAGGATGAGAGATAGGGTCAGGATATGGGCCAGGGAGTGAGGGTGGGAATTGATGTGGAGATCAGCGTGGCCGGAACGACCGCTACGGGAAGCCAGACGGTACGGAATTGAGATCCCATTTGCTTTATTTTGTTTGATTGAAGTTGCCGTCTCTTTGGAATTGGAATAAAATTTTCAACACGTTCTTCTTAGTAGCGTGCACTTATGTCAGTACCTTCACTTGAGACTTATTTTATAGAAGAAATGTGGTTGGTTTGAGTGTTTGGTGACATGAAACCTCATCACGAAATGCGGCAGCATGGGAACCTCATGAAACTCAAGTTCCTACTCTAAGGAAACCTCATCTTGTAAAACAAATGATTTTTGATATTACTTCCTACTTACAAGAAAATTTTAGTATGTTGTTAATTTATTGCAATTTTATTGGCGTTAACCATTGAACCAGTAAAATATAGGTCTCCTTTACTCTTGGTTGTCATCCGATAATGTTAGCTCACACCATAGAATTCCATCAATACTGTTGCTTGAATAGGATACGGATTAGGACACGATATTGATAGGGTACAAACATTTTCTTATAGGAAGGTAGTCAAATTGCAATAAAATTTAGAAGGTTATCATGATAACGGTGATTTACAAATAGAAAGTTACTTCATGTGGAGAATATTGAGTTCTGGAGTAACTTCAGTTGCTCGGTGGATTTCTAAGTTTCCATACTTACAACTGGATCTCGTTTAACCAAATGTAGGCCATGTTGTAAGTTTGGATTCTTGCTCCTAAACAACTGCCAAAATCCTTCCTTTCATGTCTTTCATTTTTCCATTAGCAAATTCAATTTCATATTCTTTTTTTTTCTCGTTTCTGGAAGTGCAACAAGAATAGAATGCGACACCGAACTAGAAAGAAGGCGATTTAGGTATTAGGAACTTTAAACAAGATTGCAAAAAATGTATGCTGACCCAACAAGTTAGCACATGGGTTTAAGTTGATTAGTAGCAGATGAGTTAACTTAGACCTCTTAGATGCTTATAATGAACTAAATGAGTAGTGTATTCTTATAACCAAATCTGCTCCTATGGGCAACTGTATTCAATGTGACTAATCATGAAAGCTTTCATACTGACTTAATTTGTGAACCTGACATAAATACCAAATCCTTCAAGTTGAAACAGACTTGATCTTGACATTGGTATATTCAGTATGCCGTCTAACAGAGTTACTGAGGGCTGGTCCTTAGTTCCATGGTTTCAAAATACTTGATTGATATGGCAATTGATCTGTTGCCTATAGTTTTGCAACTAAGGAAGCACAAATACTCCGAAATTGTTGTTGCGCCTGTGTCAGGTCAAGTCCAAAGACTGTATAATAAAGATCATCGTGACACTGTGTAGGACAAGTTCAAATCAGGTACAAATGCATACAACCTCACAACTACGTGTTTATCCCATAGCCATATATAGTAATGCGATAGAAGTATGCTACTTATGTTGTGTCGACAAGGAGGTACTCATGATGTAGCCTTGGTGTATATTTACATTGGGTGTTGGCACAAGGAGCTACTAGCTTATATATCTTCTACATGTATAGGCCACTTGAATATCTATACCCTTTATTTATCTATTACATCCAATAGCCAAGTTATATAGCATAACACGATAAATGAGTTGCTTTATTACAAAGTCATGTCATGAAAGGATCATTTCCCGTAACCACATCATGTCGTGACCCTTCTGGTGCAAACACGGGGATTGAAGCAGATGGTTTTGGGGGATGACCATGACTTAGATATGTCGGGGACAAACTTATTAAACATAAACGTTAGAAAGTGATGTAGCCCGTCATTTTATATGTGCCAACACAACAGAAGCAAATCATGTGCCACAAGTCATGGCTTGATAATTAATAACTTGATATAGGTTTTAAACTAAGTCATGTCGTGAATAGGATTAATGTACAACACAAATATAATTTACCTAGTCTCTATTAGATCCATATTAGAATCACTGAATACGTAAATCGTAGCTTCTTGTGTTGTATTTGAGTCCCGTAACCTGGCTCCTTCCATGTAATGTAGTGTGAATACATCATGAATGTATAGGCCAGTCATCTGCTTGGTGTCAGTGGTGTAGTTGTTGGCTCCTACCATATTCACGAATGTATTACATAATTTGGCTCCTACTATATTTAAAATGTATAGGCCAGTCAAGACGGGGCTTGACACGAGACCATAACATGATGTAGCACATAACATTCAACACAAGCCCACTACCTGATGTTCCTCATGAGGATCTACACAAGGGAATGACATGAGATAGCAATTCTTATGTTTTTCAAAATAGTCCTGTGTGCTACATCGACCTTGTGTTGAGTCCCATGTGCTACATTAGGCCATGTCCTTGTGTCAATCCTCGATTACTACATCTTTTATGGTCTTGAGTCGAATTAGTGTGCTACATAATGTCATTAGGATATTCTCATAAGACAACCTCGACAAACATAAACGGGCCAGGCTAGTAGCTCCTTGTGCTACACCGTGACTTAACACAAGGCTATAACATGACTTACCTTGGATAAAACAATAACGTCGAGCCATATACAAGGGTAAGACTAATCCCACATCATGAATATATACTTGGCTACTCCCGCCTAATAGAATGTATACATTATTTATCCTAATATATATGGACAGCTAGAACTACCAATTTTCCTTTTTGAATTGGGTGGATAATTGACGTATTTATAATAAATGCACCCATGTCTTATTTTGATTACAACAACAAAGCCTTTATCCCATATTAAATATTTGACTCATATTATTGGATTCTAATAAAGATTACTTGATGGTTGCAATGCGTATAAAGCTCAAAAGTTAATGATATTGGTTATAGGACCATTCGACGTGTGATCTTTTGAGAGAATGAGAGTAGTGTTACCAGTATGCCAAGTCCCATAATGGGCCACCCAAAAGGTTGACCAAACTTTGGAATGAAAGAACTGGAAAGGTGGTAACTATTTAGGTTATGTATTCATTTAGCAAACGTTACTTGACACAAGGGCATCTTAAGGATATAAGTTGTAGCCTCTGTCGAGTCCTGAGACCATAACATATTATGCAACATCATGTTAAAACAAGGTTTAAAATATCTGATCGGTTTCGACTCTTCCTATAAGTATCAGCGGTTTCAGATCGAAGGATCGGGTTATTCATTTCAGAAAGACAAAGTTGATAAAGAAAATCTTTTAAAATGCTAGAAAATATTTTATACATTTAGACATAATTTTATACATTATATGTTACTTCTCGTTAGTTTTAAATGGAATAATATTAATATGGATGAATGTTGTGAATTTAGATATACAACTTCGACAAATAGTAATGGTTATAATTTATCAATAAGGAATCGTATTAATACACTCTAATATTGTCAGTGAATTATTACGTTGACAATGTTTTTCTATTTCTCTCTCTTTTTGTTCAATTTTCTTTGTCGAGTTGACTGGGATAGAGACCTCCAACGTTGGTATCGGTCAGTATCGGTAGCGGTTGGTATTGGATCGGGACACACAAACCGTATCAGTATCGTTTTTATCTTGTTGGTATTGGTATCGGTATCGGCATCGGAATATACTGCAAAATATGGTTAATAACATTATGTAGCAAAAAGTTAATTGTCTCGGGCTCGACACAAGGCTATAACTTGATGTATAGCACACGGGGAAACAACATGAGACCATAAGATGATGTAGAACTCGTGTCATAACTTCATGATGGATATATGTTGTTGACTCAAATATGCTACATACATGGCCTTTTTTTTCTCTATGACTTATATATGAAATGGCATACGAAGATCAATCATTCTCGATTTCAATCTCATCCATGTGAAAACAATAACTAAATCTCATCCTATTTAAATAAAACTCTGCATAAGCATTATGGGTCAAGGTATAGGACATTCTGATGTATCACAAATCCTAATTACCATCAATAGACATATATATGTAAAATTGTAAACCAAGTCCGACTAGAATTATAAACCCGTTAAAGGTATCCTCTATGAAGAGGGGGGAGAGAGAGAGCAACAACAGAGAGGGGGGAAGAGTCAGCGGGAGAGAGAAGAGAAAGGAGAGAGAGAGAAAGAAATAGCAGTAGAGAGAGAGAGAGAGAAGGGCAAGTGTCTGTTTAGTTTTTTTATTTTTGAAAATAGAAGTTTATTTTTTAATATAAAAGTTTATTTTTTTTTGAAAATAAAAGGGAAGGACATCATTACACTTTTACTGAATTTTAAGCTATGCATATTTGCTCCCTACCTATGTTGCACTAATATGATAATGAACATTTTCCAGTGTCCATGCAACTTACAAGGAGGAAAACGTTGGTGTATTAGCTCCTTCATGGAAACATAAGCTTCTTACTGTTCTACAACAGCAAAAAGACACAAAACTATTATCCCAAAACTTTGGGGTTGGGTGGTTGAATGCAATTCTACATGTAATTAATTACTTTTTTCTCACAATTTAACTGGTATAGGAAAATTTTAAGGTTGCCACTTGATTGCAATAAGACTTTGAATAAAAACGTAGGTCTCAATACTAATTAAATGGCGTCCTTGACTTTACAGTAAGCCCTTTTCTTGTTTATAGCTGTGTTGGCCATTGACAGCCAATCACAAAATGCTCCTTTGTGGATCCTTCCCATGTTAGACTTATAATTATGCGTCTATGCTTATTTTCATGGCAATTAGTGTGTTTTGACTTTTTTCTATATAATACTGATTAATTTAGGTGGAAATGGTGGAAGAGGTGGTGATGTTTTCTTGAATGCTCTGCACCAGTTTGGGACTTCAGCAGCCTACAGCATCACTTGGTAGGTTGCACAAAATTTCAGCTAAATATGATGAGACTTTTCTTGTTAATGTTAATAAAGCTTTAATGCATGCATTAATTTCTTGACAAATATGTCCAAGGAAACTAATACTGTAAGCGCAGCTTGTGCTTATATTGTTCAGTGGGTTATCAAGCAAAGAACCATTAACGGCAACATAAAGCATTGACGAGTTTTCGATTTGCAGAAAAGAATGGGGGCCATGAGAGTTTCAAGGAATAAGATAGGAAGTCGTGGATCTGACAAGGTATCTGTCAGATTTGTCAGAGTTTTGGGTTCAAAATTTTTATATCAGTTTTCTTTTAGTATCTATCTGCCTGTCTAGGTGTTCATACTGAATCATTGTTTTTCCCTTTTTCAAATTTTTAGGTTGTGTAGGTGCCAATAGGCACTGGTCTCCACCTGGTCAGTGGTGAAGTTCCTTCACTTGTTCAGAACATTTCTACCAAACCGTTGCATCCCTGGGAAATTCTAGGTGCTGATGGAGTTGCAAAGGCTCTTCACCACTGTGATAATAGGGTTACTGCTTCGGGCTCATTAGATGAGGATAATGATTATTCAGCTCCTTGCTTTAATGATTTTGTTGGAAAGTCGGCTCGGTTGCACCACAAAGCTCCCAAACTTCCAACTTCCGGCAGAATGTGAAACTTGTCGCAATGGTCATATTCCTCGTTATGGAACAGATAACAGCAGAGTCGATGCTAATGAATATTTTGGAGACATGCTGTAATATTTTGGGGAATACTTTTGTTTTGTTATTGATGTTGTTGCTGCCTGCATGTTAGTGAAAATCTTACCGGTGTTTATAGTATTTAATGTTGGTTAATGCTTTTAACTTCTTGTTATTGATCCTGATACTGCATTCGATTATTTACTACTGGTGCTGATACTGCTATTTGCTGGTGTCGATTTCTCTTTACTCTATTTACTGCTGCCGTTGGTTTTATTTCTATTCAGCTTGGACTATTCTGCTTCGGTTGATACTGCATTATGTTATTTGTTACTGTTGTTGTTGTTTATTTCTACTTTGGTTGATACTGTATTCTATTCTGCTTTGGCTATTCTGATGTTCTCATACATTGTCTCGTTGCAGCCGTTGGCGAGACAGGAATTGCGTCCATTGGCTAGGCACTCGTTGCATCCATTTGCAGTGCATGAATTGCAGCCATTTACTCTATTTACTGATGTCGTTATTGTTTATTCCTTTTCAATTTGGGCTATTATGCTTTTGCTGATACTGCATTCTGTTATTTGGTATTGTTGCTGCTATTTATTTTTGCTTTGACTGATACTGTATTCTATTCTGCTTTGGCTATTTCGATGTTCTCATATAATGTCTCGCTGCAGCCATTGACGAGGCAAGAATTGTGTCCATTGGCGAGAGGCAAGAATTGCGTCCATTGGCGAGGCACTCGTTGCAGCCATTTGCGATGCATAAATTGTGTCATTGGCAATATTTTGTAATTTCACTAGTTTGTTTAATACCTTTAAAGCTTACTAACATTTTTATAAGAATTGACGATGATGATTTGGCATGAGATAAAGTAAGTTGGTGACATGTATATTACACTGCATCTTTAATGATGCATAGAAAACCATTCTGAGCTTTATATTCTTATTCCTCTTTTTAGTGACTGTATATGCGGGTCTAAGTTCTAACGTTGAACTATACTGTATCTTGGAACTTGAACTGGATTTTTATATGTTGAAGTTGTAAGCCATTTTGAGAAGTTGGAACTTGGAACTTAATTTGTATAAGTTGGATGCAAATTTGAACATTCTATTATTTGTGTTGTCTAAATTTGTGGTGTATAAGTTTGAAGCGTGCAAATTTTGGCTTTAGAATTTGTATTATACGTTCTATTATTTGTAATTTGATAAGTTGGGGAGCCCATGTATAAGTTTAAGTTGTATAAGTTAAAAAAAAATGGCAAATTTGTATAAGATGTTTTTATATGGATTCTGATTTTTCTTTGAATTATAAAAATCTTGTGCTCTTATTTGAAGTTTTCAACTTTGGAAAATTCAGAATCCAAATTTTTTTATTGCAATTTTTGGCAGCTTTGGGCCGGCCATTTTTCGAAAGCCCATGAACCGATATAACTGATTAAACCGAAATTGCAATTTCGGTTCGGTTTAGGCCGGGTTCATTTTTAAACGGTTTGGTTCGGCTAGAATCTGGTCGGTTCGGTTGCTCGTTCGGCTAGAAAAAATATTGGTTCGGTTCAACCGAACCGAGCATTTGCTCACCCCTACATTAATCCATGAAATCTTACCGACCGAAAATTGAGCCAAATTAATTTGGTTTAGTTTTGTTCGATTTTTATGAAAACGGTTCGTTTTTCGGTTTTGAGAAACATGGTTTACGTTTATTCCAGTTTTTATATATTCGGTTCAGTTTGAATTGAGCCGAACTGTTGCTCACCCCTAATCGAGACCGTAGCTTGATCCTGAAAACGTCCGCCACCTCAACAATATGCCTTTTCAGCCTCTATTTTTAGACTATTTATCAGTTGTAAGTGTAAAAAAAATTAAAAGCCTATGCATATGCATGCATATGTATCTACACAATAGATACTAAGCAAAATCGGACAAAACATACAATGTAGCATCAAAATAGGTTTTGTGTCCCATAGTTTTATTTAAATTGTGTACGTGAAAATTTTCAAATGTTCACGTTAGGAGAATAAACTTGATTAATCAATATCACTGCATGTACTAACCTACTATACTTTGACACACAAAGAACATTTGAAATTGTTCGGATTTGACCGGCCGGTCTTGGGCTGAGCTCAAAGACAAAACCTCAAACCTTATCCAATCCAAATCTGAGTCAGCTGGTTTAGACTTGTCCGGTTCGCGTCGGTAAAATTAGTGCCTGTTTATACAACCCAAGACGTTACATATATTTACCAAAACCAGCATACATGAGAACACTAATTTTCATTGTCAAAGAAACTTGCATAAAAAATTTGAAAGAAGAAAAAAAAGAAGTATCAAAATAGAGTATATCATTATATCTTGAGGGAAAAAAAAGAATGAACAAGGAAATTTTTTATATATAAAACTAAGGTGAAACAAACACAGCCTTCATGCTACCATTGTTGGATCACACTTCATGCTACCATTGTTGGATCACAAATTCAGTTTATAAGTGAGTTTTCTATTGGCTAGATTTTACATCTGGAGTTATGGATAAGTGAAATTTACGTATTCTTGCATTATAATGATATTAGCTATAGTGAATTGGAATTTTATAAATTGGACAAATTCACATGGCGGTGTTTGGTTCTCAACTCCTTATGAAAATCAAGGAAGATGATATTAGCTATAGTGAATTGGAATTTTATGAATTGGACAAATTCACACGGCGGTGTTTGGTTCTCAACTCCTTATGAAAATCAAGGAATTTTACATCCTTTGTTAAAAAGAAAAAAAAGAAATGAGATGAAAATTTGATGCCAGACCAACAGGCGTAGATTTTACTTATTGGTAATTTTAGTTTAGATCTATTTTCATTCGGTTTGTAATTATTTGATTGTGAACCAGAGATGGCCTCTCTACTTTCCAATGTCTCGCGCTGTGGTTTGCCGGACCCCGACTCCTCATTATTTAGTCCCACATCGATAACGCGGTAGTAACATAGGTGCAGTGGATATCAACTATGCTTGACTAATGGATTAATATTGGTTATCTCCATTATCTCCTTCATCTAAATTTAAAAGTTTAATTTAATTTGAATTTTTTTTTTGCGCCAAATACAAATTTAGCTCATCCTACGTTACATCTTTCTTCAAAATTTAATAGCTATTATGTTTGATCTATGTGGAGAAGTAAGATAATAAATTTAGTAAATGATTTGGCATATACATATATATTAAAACTATAAAACCTTGAATCAAGTTTTGTGACTCATTTGTTGTATGGGAGTCTTCATGTATCATGTATGTTACATTCATATTTAATCCCTGACTTAGAGGTGCAATTAACATGGTGATCAATCAGTTTATGTTCGGATCAAAAAGAACAACACAATGTTTCTAATTTCTTTATCGATATAAGCCAATTATACTTCAACAATATGTACAAAGTACATGACTCATAGAATCCAGTATGTCAATCACCTCTATCCCAGATAGGTAGGTGACTAAGATGGAAGACATTCGTTTCATTTGTTCGAATTTGAGTTGGCAAGCGTATCATTCCTTTCATTTAATAAAATGAAAAAAGTAGAGGCACTGGACAAAAAAAAAAAAATGCAATGCAGAATGAAAGTTTGAGTTAAAAAATAATAATTCACACCCAATATAGTTTTAGGATATATATATATATATATATATATATATATATATATATATATATATATATATATATATATATATTTGAAAGTGTGAAAGTGGATGAATTTTAAGCCACTTTCACACTTCAAGTATTTGTCTGAAAATAGAGGAGACAAAAACTTGGACTAGCGATTACTTTCTAGTTCTTGTCCCCTCTTGTCCTATATGAAAAAAGAAAGGACACCACTACCACCCTTTTGAAAGTGGGTGGAACTGACAATTAAGGTTTCATTTTTTTTAATTCATGTACAAAATTTTGTAATATTAACTATTAAATTTTAGTAAGTTAAATAATAAGTATAAGTACTTGTTTTATCAATTTAGCTAATATCAAATAATTTTAAAGATAGCCATAATGTACAAAAGTATTATTATTTAATACATTATAATTACCTAAATTTTTTTTTTGATAATATTAATCGTTAATACTTAATTTAAAAAAGTTAAATAATTGTTGTCAATAAATTATTCCAATTTAGTTACAAAGTAATACTTAAAATTTTAATTATATAATTAATTTTAAAATATTTAAAATAATTTGGTTTTATGATTAAAAATAAGTACTTAAATAATTTAATTAAAGAATAAATTTTGATAATATTAATTATAATTACAATTACAATTCTAATTTAAATTATAATTAGTATTATTTAAACAATTATTAGTAAATAATTAATATTTTATTATTAATTAGTATTAGTAATTAATTAAATTTTTAGTAACAGTAAATAGTTAACTTAAGTTAATTAAGATACTTAACTTAATTAAAACTAATAAACAAAATAATTCTTAATACTTAAATTAAGATAATTAACTTAATTAAATTGGTTAAATAATTATTAAACAAAATAAATTCTTAATACTTAAGTTCATTATTTTTGTATTGTTATAATATACTTTTCATTTTAACCCGTCTTTCATAAACATCCAAACATTGAAAACCACTTTTAGTAACAAGAACTAGCATCAACCTTAAAAGCATACGCATTTTATTTTCACTAGGGAAAAAAAAAAATCACTTTACACTTTCAGGCAACCAACAGTCCATGTGATGAATCAATGTTCGAACACGTAGGGTGTGTTTGATTGCAAGTGAAAAATATGTGGAAAAGAAATTAATTTCATGGAATTTAAAAAAAAATTCCATGGAAAACTTAATTTGGGCATTTGATTGTCATTATTTTCCACGGAATAGTTATTTTCCATGGAAAATGATATTTTCCTATGGGTTGGACAAGTTTCATTTCCCACCATTTTAGAATAAAATATGGAAAATGATAGTTTTTTGGAAAATAATTCCATGGAAAATATAAGCTATAAAACACTACAATTGGTGGAAAATTTGTGATAAAAATATTTTCCATGGAAAAAAAAGTCCAATCAAACACAGCCGTAGTGATGAATCCTTTCATACAGTTTTGTTCTACGAAAGACTGATATCATACCAAACCCTTTCGAACTCGATTTTGCTATTCAGAAAGACCACCAACATTCAGCCTATAGAAGAAAAATACAGAGAGATCAATTGTGCCAATAGTAGTTGGACAATTGAAAAGTTTACCTAAACTATCTTGATCAGTAATCTTCTACTTTCCAGAAAAATGCTATGTAATTTACGTAGTAACACGGTAAGGAATTAAATTCTAGTTGCATTAGGCGTGACTTACCGGTCACAGAGATCAAAAGAATTAGGCAAACCTTTAACCACAATGTCAGCTGGATGGTATTTTCAGTTTACATGCACGCAAATTATTCACGGTAGGAAAATAAAAAGAAATCGTTCAATGTCGCACTCGGAAAGTAGTATCCGCCTTAGCTAACAAGAAACCTAAAAATATATCCTTCACAGTAAGTGTGGAAGTGGCACTTTCAAGATGTTGTAATACATTATACTTTCAATGCATTTCATTTTCCAAAATATGTTTGGATACGTAGCCTTTTGTATCCCGAAAGTGATAATGATTTTCAATTTTTGGATACGTATCTTTTGTCCCCTGCAAAGTGATATAATCTCCAAAAAAGTATTATTTTTCCATCGTCCCATTTTCTCATACTATTGTATATCTGGCTATCCTTTTTGACCGCGAGCCCATCGAGACAGACCTCGTTGAGGTCACTGACGCACGCGGCACGATGATGTCGACCCCAGTCGGCACACGTTTGGTAGGTCGGAAGCCATTCCTCCCTCCTCATCCTTCCCAACCCTGTCACCAGCCGCCTCCTTCCCACCGTCGCCAGAAGCCCCTCCTCCCTCCTTCCCTCCCCCCGTCTCTAGGGCTGCAAATGAGCCAAGTCGTTCGCGAGCTGCTCAAAGCTCGGCTCGATAAAAGCTCGTTTGAGCTCCGTTTGTTTAATAAACAAGCTGAGCTCAAGCTTTATTTTTGAGCTATATTAATAAACGAGCCAAGCTCAAGCTTAGAAGTACTCGGCTCAATTAAGCTCGCGAGCTAGCTCGCGAGCTGGCTCGTTTAGAAGCTCGTTTAGGAGTTCATTTGTTCTTTGTTGAATTCTAAGTGTGTGTGTGTGTGTGTATATATATATATATATATATATATATATATATATATATATATATATATATATATATATATATATAGCAACATGGTTGTGTTATTTATGTCCTTAATAAGTGATATTAAAGAACATTTTTAAATTAAATTTTTATAAATGAATTTTAATATTTTAGATACTTGAATTCAAACCTAACTAGCTTGAAATCAACCTCGTTAAGCTTGAAATCAAGCTTAATGAGCTTGAAATAAAGTTGAGTGACAAGCTTGATTTCAAGCTTATCAAGCTTGTTTATCAAGCTTGAGCTCGAGCTTAAAAAATAAAAAAAACTTATCAAACTTGAGCTCGAGCTCGAATAATTCTACTCAAGCCAAGCTCAAGCTTACAAAAGCTTGGCTCGGCTCGGCTCAGCTCGTTTGCAGCCCTGCCAGTCACCTCGCTCCCTTCCACCGCCTCCCTTCCACCGCTGACGGAAGCACCTCCTCCCTCCTTCCCACGAGCAAGCGCTGGCCGCAGTCACGACAAAGTTCGTCCTCCAGCAACGGAGGAACAACGACACCGACGAGGAGTTCAAACTCCAGAGGCCGGTCGCTAACGGATCCAATCGTCCAGCTCCAGAGGCCGGTCCAAAATCTAACCTCTCCACACACATCTTCCTCTTTTAGTTGCAAGTGAGAGAGAAAAAGAGAGGTGAACATGGACTATATTGAGACAAATTTTCTCCACTTCCAACTGCGTTGGAAGTGGCAGCCACACCCTGAAACCCGGAGTTTCAATGCGCACTTGCAGCATTTCTTTCCACTTGCAGCACAACTACAGGCCCTACAAGCAACATTGATCTATTCAGGAATTGCACGCAAAGTGACATTTTTGGTTCTTGCAACTAGCTTACCTGATAGAATCCTTCTTACCTTGTTAAGTTGCTCTAGTTGCACCTGGTTTGGGTAAAGGCAAATTAGTTCATCCATCTGTTAAAATCACTAGTATCAAACTCAAAGAGGAAGAACTAGTCATTCCAATCCTCCCTTTGCTTCTTTGGCTGAAAAAGAATCTAACATGAAGAAACCTTGCAATACATGACAACAGTGAGAATAACAATTCAAGCAAGGCAAGGCAAGGCAAGGAAAGGAAAGGAAAGAGAGAACATATATATATTAGCCTGATTCAACTGCAATAACATTGAAACTTATAATGTAATTATTCAGTAACTTGCTAATTAGGAAATAATTCAACAAGTGAGGCCCAGACCAGTAAATAAATCGGGAAAATAGAGTGGTCATTAACTTGGGAAATCTTATTATATATAACAGGTTTCATCCCTGCTATACTGGTTCGTTCCTATTCCACACAGAAGAAATGTGTTGCTCTATGAAAAAAAAAAAAAAAAATTCCAAAAATAGTTTAGTTATAGAACTATAATAGAAGTAATCTGTGAAGACGAACTTCTTTTAAATAGATGCAGCTAGCAGCAACCTATTGACACAAAAATACATAATGGGTGACGAGCCCGAATCTTTGAACAGTTACAATCCCATCAGTTTACCAGATGTGTGTTTTCTAACAATGGCGGAAAGCCCTCACAACTGGATCTATTCTTCTACGACTAAGTGGGCAGTTGCTCAAGTGTGAAGAACAAGTAAGTGCTGCAGCACATATGACCGCACCTGAAATTTCTGTTGCCATCAGTCACCTCACCTCGAGGACTGTAAGACCCATCTTCCAGTATCGGTATTTCATACAGATACGTGTATGTATCTCATATTTTCTCATAATGTGTGATTTCAGTATCTTGATCGAGAGAATCAGTTTTCTCATATGTGAACTCGTGTTTACTGATAGTATAGAGTGATCCTCGTAGAGCGAGATCTCAACCATTGAGACCATGTTTTACTTGTATTTAATATAAGAGTTCCGGTCTGTACTTCTAAATCCATAGAGGGATATGATTAACATAATTTTCTCATAAACTTTTTGTTTGTTTCATGTTTACAAGTCTAACTAGTTTCAGAATCTATATTCTTCAGTATACATTGTATGACTTAACTAGAAAAACAATTACTACCTATCAACCTATATTTGTTGCATCAGATCACCCGATACGTAACGAAATGGTAGTGTATCGAGTCATACTATGATACACATCGTGCATCGTAAGATAATAACAACATAGCTCAAACTTAAGAGTTTCACATTTTAAATCCTACACAAGGGCACCCAACTGCCACATGGTTCACACTTAAGTATGTGAAAGGCTGTTCAATTGGACCTAGCATCCTTCAGGATCAAAGCACCAACCTTTTACTAGTTTGCACCAAGAGGCATCCTCTTGAGGACAATTTAAGGCCTGAACATCAAATGCACTGTGCATTTAATAGCATCATCAATATGCTCTTAATTGAACAGTAACCATGGAATACTTCACACAATACCTTTGAAAAAAGATAAAAGTACTTCACAACTCGTACCTTCGAAAAAATCTTGGACAGGTGCAAAGCTCAAAACCCAAGTGAACTATAGGAATTTATGTTATTTTAGAAGAAGCACACATAAATTTTCTCCACGAAGGCATGATAAAAAAAAATTGGTCGTAGCTAAATGCTATATAGAGTATGTAATGTACCAAAAGTAGCAGAAAGTAACAATAAAGCGAACATGACGGCAAAAAAAATTACTAGATTTTAAAGATGACTATGTAACCATGGCAAAACCCAGCATATCCAGTATAGGAATGGACCAAGAAAAAAAAAAATGTAAGCTTACGGAATAAAAACAGCATTTGTAGTCAGCCTCGAGCAAATAACACATAGGTCAGGCATTTGTTGTTCCCTCTCACATTGTCTGACCCTTTTTGAGAGCTCCGATTAATCATACTGAATCAAAGGCAAAGCAGACACTATAAGATTACACCAGTTTGAAGTACTCACTTAATTTATTCTAAATTACTTGGTAGTACCTTCAGCATCCTGACCCTGTCTTTGTGCAGCAGCTGCAAGAACCTAACACGAAAGAGAAGTAATTTGCTTGAAAATATGAAACTGTACAAATTGACCAAACACGAATTAAATGCAATTTGGTAATATGATGCTTGTTTCTCTTTAAAATTAGTCTCCGGTCATGATTAGGACCAATGCATCATTATAGATCAGTTCCTAATGAAACATATACTATATCCAAACTGTCAAAGTAAAACACACTGTCAAAGTAAAACACATGATCATTACCTTTCTTATGGGCTGTGTGGAAAGTGAGGGAAAGGAAAAGAAACTAAAGCTAGATCCCATACAGATGTGATCCCCTTTCTACACGATATGCTTTTATTTTCTTTCCCCTCACTCTCCACCAAACAAAACACAGCCCAAGTCTATAATGACAACCAAGGAAATAACCATAATTCCCACATTTATTACTAAAAAGTTGGAACTAACTACCAATCTGATTATCAAGAAAGAAAACGAATGCAATTATATGACAACGAATTCCAGGCTTTTGCATATGTTGCATAGAAACGATAAGAGTAGGGCACCAATTTTTGGATTGTTCATACTTCCTAGGAAAAACAAACAAGCTCCAATGCCCTAGATGGAGGATTGTTGTCAATGACTACTGTGCTGTGCTTGGTCAGGTCAGCATGTGCATGTCTGATCCGATCGTTTAGAAGGTGTATGTTAACATTGTACATAATATTATTTTTCGCTATTGAATCACTAAATGTAGGGTCATTTAGGTCAATTTATAATAATTTTTGAAATTAAAAAAGCTTAGTTTACTCATTAATGAATCTATTTCAAAGTATTTTGGTGGAAACAAATAGTTTGACTCAATAATAAGTCTACATGGCTTTTAAATTTCAAAATCATACAGTAAATTGACCTAAAGGGCCCTTAACTCAATGAATCAATAAATGACTCAATTGGAGGCAATGGAAAATAATTTTTGGTACAATGCTAACATACACCCATCTTTGGATATTATATATATATATATACTAGTAAAAGCATGTGCGTTGCTTGTAAAATATTTTTTCTTTCTTTCTGATATTATTGAAAAATAATTTAAATATTTAAATATATTTGAATTAAGATTTGTTTTATATATATATATATATATATATATATATATATAGGAAGAAGGTAATTTTTCCATGATCGCTCCCACTGGGAATCGAACCATTGCCCACTCGAGTCTTGTGCCTCCACACGAGCCACTTGAGCTAGAGGTCATTGTATATATATATATATATATATATATATATATATATATATATATATATATATATATATATATATATATATATATGTTAAAGATTTAATTATAATTTGTTATGAATATAAGTGAATAAAATAGATAGTATTTGGTTATGCAGTAGAAAAGAGGGAGAGTTCAAAATTATAATCTTCCGTAAAAAAAAAAAAAAGATTAATTAAATGGTTGAGGATTTACAAACGGCTTGGACGGCTCACTTTTGAGCCATTTCCAAACTACATTATATATATATATATATATATATATATATATATATATATATATATACACACACTAGTAATGTGCATGTGCAAATGCACGTGCGAAAAAAATGTTAAAAAAATAAATATAAATTTATTATAAAAAATTATCAAACCTAGGATTTCAACTCAAGCAACCAAGAAAAACACCTCTTTGTCTCTTACACTTGAGTTAGACTATGTAGTTATAAATATACCATATTAGCTAGTTAAATACTTATTAATTTTTAAAAAAAATAATTAGTAGAGTATTTGGGTAGTTATTTAGTTATTTATTATTATTTTTAAAATTTATTTAAATGGTTGATGATATTCAAACAGCTTAGACAGCTCACTTTTGAGCCGTTTTGAAACCTCTTTATATATATACTAGCATATGTGCACGTGTCTTGCACGTATTTTAACATTTTTTAATTAGTTTAGGAAGACTCTTTAGGAAGACCAAAGGGTAGTCTTCCTAATTACTAAGTTGTCCTTATTAAAATTAATGAACTATTTTAATTAGTATAAGTATGTAAGGGTATTTTCGGAATTCAAAAGTTTCACCATCTAAGTTTTCCTATTATATAGTAGAATATATATATATATATATATATATATATATATATAGTATGGTAAATTTTATTCAATTGTCTGGCTTGAAGCACGGGACTTAACTTACAAATCCCGCATATACGCACAAGACTTCATTATAACACACTCAACTCACTCTCTCACCACCGCACTCGGCGTCCTCCACAGCGTCCTCAACTTCCTTCTCAACATCCAACTCAGTGGCATCCCACCCTTCCTCCACGCCCTGCCGGCTTGGCCATCATCTCCAAACCTGACATGATTACTGCAACCACAAATGTGGACTAACACATCTACGAGCTAAGCTAGGCGGCCCACGGCCTACCAACTCCCCACAGGAATCCACACAGATTTATCTTGGAAGTTTCTTGTAAATTATGCCTCCCCCTGGGATCGAACCCGTCCAACTTGGGGACTTATAAGTTACGTCTCTTGTCCACCTCCTTGCCACTTGAGCTAGGAGGCTTTGACACACATATAAATAGTATGTGATCTACCAAAATATATCGGTAGATTGCATAAAGATAAATCGTCGGGAACTACATAAAAAATCATGCTAATAAGATGTGCAAGGATATAAGTAGTTCCTTAGTGAATTGTGAACTCTTTACGACTTCATTAACAAGAAATGAAATTGGAACATTCATGCTTACATTTTACACATTCTAGGACACGCCCAAATTTACAAGGGATATTTGAGAAATCGAGAGCATAGTTGCATCCTTAGAGATCTGAGAAATATAAATTCGATTGATTACTATATCTCATCATCTTACAAGATGTATAGCAAGTGCAAGGCTTACTTGCAAATAACAATTTTACAAAGATCTGAAATACTAGAAGAAAGAAGAGGGTTCTGCTTTTACTTCTTATTGCTACTAATTCTAACCTCCAACACTAAAAATATGGGATAGATATTTCTGTTTTTGTGGTAGTAGTATACCTGAACATACCACTATCATCCAATTCAATGTAATTATTGACTACTAAAAGAATGTGATTGAACTGACAGTGCATTTCAATTTAACCTTTTCTGCAAGTCCGTTCAGTGTTTTCTTTCCAGAATAAATTGAATTGCATGCTTGGCTAAAAGTTCGACCCCGAAAATTGTGAATCCCATGGCAGCATATCGGTACCACCTGTAGGAAATAAACAGCTTAATAACCCTTTATTGCATTAGTCATAACAAAAATATGGTGAAACAAACTAAGTTTTCACCATAAAAATATAAGCTCACCTGGCCCATTTCCCAAGATCTGCAATCAGTTCATCTATGTTCTTTGGGGACAGATAAAATTGGCCTTTCTGGGGTCTTTGGATCCGAACTGTCCCTATATCATCTTTAACAGCCTGGTCATATATCAAAAGAAACGAATCAAATATAAGTAGGGACGAGATATTCCGATAGAGTACAGCATGAAATAATACAAAAGAGACACTGCTTGGTAATAGATAATGTCATTATGTGGTAATAAAATATTGAGCTTAACAAGAAGTCTCCAAAACATCACTTATATTGGCTTAATTTGGCAACAAAATGGTCATCGTTTGCTTCATGGAAGTTAGTTCAATAATAATAGAAGTCAATGGAGGAAACCATGGAACCCTATAGTACAGATTGCCGATTCAAGACAATACCTCAACAACAACAGCCAAAGAAGTGCCAGTGGGGAGAATCCTTTCAATCCGTTCCACTTCAAAAGCATCTACAATATACAAATACATTATTTTTTACAACCTAATACAAAAATACTAAATAAAATAATAAATAGCAGATTCTCTATACTTTGTTAAAATGGTGTATAGACAAACCTTGAGACGTTGGAGATCATTGAGAGTTGCACACACTAGAGGTCGCCCAGACTCCTCAAAAGCTACACTTGCAACGGCTAGTTTCATCATCCAAGAATCCATTAGCTCATAAGGAATTCTTTAGCTTATCAGGAAAGGAACAAGGTCAACTTTCTAGAATAGTTGAGTCAATCGTGGATAAGAGAAATGTTAAAAAAAAAAAAAGTTCAGCTTTAGTAGGGAAATATGTTACGAAGTCTTTCACCTCAATTTTACCAGTCAAGCCATTGTTGACAATGTTGCCAGAAAGGATAAATACTCAGCCCATTAGGTGTAGAACAAGAAAATCAGCATATGGCTAGTTAGATATCACTCCATAACTTCACTGATCTTGATATTTGCTGGGCTTGTTGCACAAAGGGCACCTATATGTATATATATTTGGGAACCTATATATATGTAAAAATTGCAACCTTGTCAGGTTGGTTCATGAGGATGCATCAATTATTGATGATGAAAAGTAGATCACCCATCCAAAGAATGGATAAGGAGGAGTTATGAGAATCAGTTAGAAAAGAGAGAGGAGAGGAATCTTGCCAACAGGCATTTCTATTTAACACGTGATATTTGTATATACTTGGTATCTAAGAGGGACTCTCTTAAAGTTAAATTATATGGTGTGTTTGCAGGGAATAAAAAGGGCTTTCTGGCCAAGAATTCTTAACTCCCCAATGGTGACCATAAATAAGTCAAAGTGCCGAATGAAATGTCTAAGCAAGTTACAAAACTAAAATTCAGGAGCATCTTATAGACCAGTTTGTAGTCAACAACAGCCCTTTGTTCGGTTGGCTGCAGTTGCAACAGAGAGTGCAACCAACTATAACTATAACCTTTAACATAGCCTCGGTTTAAGCACCAATCCTTCTCTAGGCATTAAGGACATCCTTCGTTCCTATCTAAGCCGCCACATCATCCACCTAACCACAATCCACTCATAAATTATGCTTAAGGCAACCACCTCTTTAGTTTTTGGATTTGGATGAAACTGCCGTGCAGATAAACAGTGTAAAGCAACAACAATTTATGAAAGTAGTGCAATGTAATTGGACTTGATGAGAAACTACATTCTGGGAAATAAAAGGTAATGCCAATGTGCAATGTGATCAAGGGAAAAATACAGAAAGCTATTATAACAATTAACAGCAATCTAATCTAAGAAGGAAGAAAATAGGGTTAAAGATAAACTCAACCACAAAACTGACAAAATATTTGATGTTGCTTCCTGTGATATACAAGAGGGATAAAATTGCCATTAAATAAAGACATAAACCTTGTTTATGTTTGGATCATACGAGAGAAAATCGACCTTAATTGGAGCTCCAAACAGGAGATATAACATTTCAATATACATAAAACCCGGAAGCAAATAAGGGTTCCTACTGAAAAATCATACTGATTGGCTAGGTTTAAATTGTGCGGGCATAAGCATACATTATTCAAAGGAATAGGATCCTATGATGTTTATATGTCATTGTTTATAATGTTACCATTAAAGATAAAAGTTTACAGAAGAGAGAAGAATTCGAAACTGAAACTCAGTTAAAACAAAATTTAACAGATTTCTACATGGTTGTTGACATAAAGTCCTAAATTGAGTAGTAACCTTCTTAGTACTAAATAGATGCAACAGCATCGACATAGACAAACGCTAAATAGAAACACTGTGAGTGTTACTCACCAAGTATCAAGGGACCTCCTTGCTCGTGGATAACATCAATGCCGATTCTCGTGTCCATTTCCCAGCATCATTGTGCTTAAAAAAGTTCTGCTCAGCCTGATAGAAAAAACCATAGTGATCATCTTTTCCTAACACGGATCAATCAACTTGGCTCTCATCAATCATAGTATAAAAAGGTATATGATAAAGAAGGGACATATGGTTTCTTTAACAATTACACCTCGTCCAGATATGCTCACAACCAAGGGCCAAACTTTGCAGGCAGTATCTAAAAGAACAGCTGAAGACATCATAAAACTGAAAATGCACAGACAGTCAATTTTAGCCATTAATCGCATTAGTAGTTCATGTGACATCATATTCATTGTATTCAGTATCTTGTTTTAAATAAAAACAGGTTGCTTCATTCTAAGCCAATTCAAAAACTTAAGTGCTCAATAACATACAAATATAATTATGTTTGTGGACCAAAAGTAGTAACTTCCATCACTAGATCAATCAAAAATCCCATTTCAAGAATTGTGCACAACAAAAGAAGAAGAAGATTATTAATTTGTACTCAAATTCTGGTTCTTACGATTATCAGTTGCTTGACATAAATATTTTGTTTTCCATGGGTAGTTCCATAGTAAGCCAGTTGGGAATAGGGGTGTAAACGAGCCGGACGGACACGAACAGTCATTGTTCGAGTTCGGATCGAACATAAAAACGAGTTCGGGGTGAACGGACACGGACAGTCCACTATTTGAGTTCGGACCGGACAGACACGGACAGTCACGATTCGTTAATTCAACCGGATGGTCCGTTCACAAATTCGGACCATCACAAATATATGATAACTTTGGATACCGGAATATCTCAAAGAGATTGGTTCACATACATGCATAATATAATAACTTAACTTACTGGCACACATTAATTTCAGATGTTACTGGGTTGGTCGTGTTTAATAATGCAATTTTCGATTAGTTTAGGTATCGTTGAGAAATCGCCATGTACATTGATCGCTGCACGTAATAAAGTAATTAGATTTACCAATCAGAAATGATATACCGATTTGATTTGATTCATTGTAAATCAAGCACGTATTACAAGCCATACTTGATGGTGGCCATAAACTCCCTAACCCCGATGGCATGCTCATCATAATATGACATAATTGATGCAAAACCAAAAGGAGTCTCTACTATTAGTCCACTGACAAATTTGGACCGGATATGGATATGACTGTGTCTGGGTCCAATTTTTAAACGGATCCCAAAAATGTCCAAGCTCTGTTCATTAATTCAATCGGACGGCCAACGGTCGAACCATTTATCGAGTCGGACTCGTACAGACAACGACTGCTTTGTCCATTTTACACCCCTAGTTGGGAAAGGGGGTAAAAAGTATTATCATATGCATGGATCAAATTTCATCAGAAGCCCAATCAAACTACCCACACAAAGAAGAAGAAGAAAATAGTTTGCAAGCAACCCATTTACGCAAATCCTTCAATTGTTTGACATATACAGTATATTCTAGTAAACTTCTCAACTAGAGACAAATATAATTAGATTTTTGTCCCAAAATTATCAGTAGATCAATCAAAATCCCAATTTCGAGAACTACGCTAGTGAAACGCAATTAAATGTGCATACTTGCGGTCAGATTTTGGCCTTTACTAATATTAGGAGTTCCTTTGGCAACAATATATTGTATTCATGGTCCTCATGGACTAAAGCCAGCAACTTGCATTCATTAAACCAATCAAAATCTCCCTTTCAAGAACACCTATGCACACTTTTTTATATCTTTATTTATTTTATTTTATTTTACGAGTGACCAACTTATCCAAATCCTTCAATTGGTTGATCTTGGTGACTGATTTGAGAAAATTGACATGTCTGTAAAAATATAAAAATAAATAAGTACATATCAACAATACCAATCAGCAGTAGCTATAAATTCCAACAGTAAATAATTCGTTGAAGATTTGTCTATTTGACCTTTCGTCGATCCTTCCTAATAGGCAGAGATCAGCCGCACTGAGTCAGCACCAGGGTACCTACGGGAGCATCCATCCTAGCGAGAGGATTTGGGGATTAGGGTTTTGGAGCTTCCATGTGAGAGTGGATTTAGGGTTGACCTCTCCAAAGGAATCAGCCTCCTAATGATGACAAAATATCATTTATCATATACCACTCTACAATTTATAGACCTCAAATCCTAATAAAAAAAAAGAAAGTACCAAATAAACTCCGAAACTTTCTCCCTAAGTAAAAAACTACTAATACATCAAATATTTAAAAATCCTAATCAAAATAGGATTGTAAAATTCCCGCCTTCTTCAAATTGATCACTTAACTGTCCCATTTGTTGGTTGGTCATGAGCAGTTAAGTGCTCAATTTTTCCAACCATTTTACTTTTATCAGTTACTCTTTTCCTTACTTCGGCAATCACTCCATCCTCTATTTAGGAGGCAATCACTCCATCCTCTATTTAGGAGGCTTGATACATCATGTTCATCCTCTTTCTTTTATGGTGCTAATTAATAATTTGTTTTGCATCCAAACATTTGGGTTGAGGCATTCTGCAAGTGACTCGGTATGCGAGTGGGTCATAAAGCCAATAATTAAACATAGAATATAGGATAAATCTTAGTTTCAGTGTGTTTATCTTGAATTGGATCCTGAAAATAATTATTGCAAGATGGAAATATGAGGAACACTCCTTTCTTAGCACTGCTTCTATAGAAAGCAATAAGTAGTTTATGATTTTCCTTCAAGATTGAAAACTATGACAGATGGTTATCTTCTGAGGATAAATTCCATGTTGAGAGAATGACATATAGAACATTACAGTTAAATGATTTTTAGCTACTTCTACTTTTGGCAAACACAATGAACTGCAAAGATCAACTTTCTTTCTGAACACTCTTTGAATTTACAATTACCATGGTTTGTTATTTAATCATATCACAGTTAGAAGTTTTTTTTTATCTTCTAAGTTCTAAGTTCCAAACATGAAACTATTAGCACGACAAACTTATGAATCACCTATTGCTGAAAGGATCTAATAGCATGATGGACTTCTCTCCAAGAACTGACCAGCTTTCTAGTGTATTTTGGTGTGTCCTAGTGTATCAGTGATACGACGAACGGGCTTTTTCATTTTTTTTACTTGGAAGTGTCACCGATACAATCCAGAGCCTGCTATAATCCAGAGCAGTAAACTCATATTGGAAACTCCAAAGGATTTTACACATGATAGATTTTTCTATAATTTCACAACCTAAGATAGAGATAGCTTACATTATCATAATGGGTACACATATAGGAAGCACATCCATTCAAATACGGGTGCCGTGTCGGTGACTTGTTGGGACAGTGGACAACACAGAACAGAGCAACCGGTGTTACCGTGTAAGGCACAATATAGGAGCCGGCTCGTACGACTTAGTACGACTTAAAAGGAACCTCCTTTATTGAATCAAAGACCAACCCCATATACCAATGCCTATGCCTTAAAGTCATATGATATCAATCATTGAAATATTCTGGATCAAATTGCTAAATAAACACGAAGAAGAAAGATGATAAAGGAGACTGATCATCCAAACAATTGCCAGATGAACACAAGCAAGTCAATTCATGATGCATATTAAATTAGTCACATTCCTTGGTATAGTTGTACACTAATAATAACTGATCAAACATGTCAAAAGAATTGTTTCAATCATCTATATAATCTACACTAAAATCCCTACCAGTAGTCCGAGCAAGAACAAGCACCATTCTTAAAGTGATGAAACCTGCTTCGATCTCTCATGAGGATCTCTCTTTGATATATATATCGAAGAAATGAGCTTTATCGTTGAGCGGCAATCAGCACACACTCTCAGATTCTTTGTTATCCTGATCGGCGCACTAGAGTCTGATGCAACAAGAGCAAATGCGATGGCCAGCCTTTCGTTGTGGTAGGACAATGCGTCCTCCTTATCCTCCTCTTCCATATCGAACAACACTCCTTTCGTCTTCGGCCTATACCCAGCCTCATGCAACCTCCTCCCCATCTCATCAAGCATAGCATATATCTCCTTCGAGCAAGGATGAGTCCTGTCTCCCATGACAAACTCGTGTAAGGCTCCGTCCAGCTCAACCAAGCTCAGCCCCGGAGTTTTGTCAATACCCTTTTCCTTCATCGCCTTCCTGACCCTCCCAACATCATTCCATCTGTTAGCATCCGCGTACATATTTGACTGCAACACGTAATTCCCCCCATGTTCCGGCTCCAGCCGTAACAAGTCAGCAATCATTCTCTCCCCCATCTCCGAATCGTTATGTCGCCTACAGGCGCCGAGCAAAGACCGATACACAATGGCGCTAGGCTCCACAGGCATCTCCCTGACCACCTCCTCGAGCCTCCCGGCACGGCCCAGCAGGTCGACCAGGCACCCGTAGTGCTCGTCTCCGGGCCAGATCCCGAAGCGCCGCTCCATCCCGTCGAAAATCTCCCGGCCCCGGTCCACCAGCCCGGCGTGGGCGCACGCGCTCATCACACCACCAGGGTGGCAGCGTCAACCCGCACCCCTTCGGCTCCCATCCGGTCGAACAGCCGGACCGCGCTGGTCCCGCGCCCGTGGGTCCCGTAGGCTCTTATCATGGCGTTGTAGGACGTCGTATCCGCCGCGGCGGCGGAGGTCGATCCGTCGAACACGCTCTCGGCGAGGTCCAGCCGCGGCGGATACGACGTCCTACAGCCGCGGCGGATACGGCGTAGCAGTGGGCCCATACGCCCTCGGCGAGGGCGGCGGCGGGGCCGCAGGCGACGATGACGGGGACGAGCGTGGCCTCGTTGGGGGTTTGGGAGGAGGAGGCGAGCATTGTGCGGAAGAGGGGCAGGGTGGTGGCGAGGGGGGAAGGGGAGGAGGAGGCGGCGGCGAGGAGGGAGTTCCAGAGGGGGAGGTCGGGGCGGGGGGCCTGGCGGAAGAGGCGGAGGCAGGCGGCGAGGTCGCGGCGGGAGGAGGAGAGGACGAAGGGGTCGCGGTGGGAGCGGTTCTTGAGGATGTGGGCGTGGAGGAGGAGGGGGTAGGGGTGGGGGTGGGGGTGGGGGTGGGAGGAGGCCTTGAGGAGGGGTGGGTAGGTGTGGGGGTTGGGGGAGGGGAGGAGGCGGAGGTAGAGGGAGAGGGCGGGGAGGAGGAGGCGGTGGTTGCAGAGGGAGGAGATGAGGGTGTTGAAGAGGAAGGGGGAGGGGGTTGGGGGTGGGGAAGGAGTGGAGGAGGGCGAGGGATCTATAGAACCCAACTCCTCATAGTCCCACATCGGTAAATCATTATGAATGAACACTGTTTATAGTACTACACTCAGCAAAGCCTATCACGACCTCACTTGAACAGGATCTGTTCTATAGGCTCGTACTACTGTATCCGGTGGTTGTCTGACAGACCCCCAACTTTTTTTTTCCCTCTTTTAACAAAAAAAAATTAGGGTTCTTCTTCTTCTTCTTTTCTTTTTTTTTTTGGGATGGGAGGTGGGGATGAGGATTGAATGATGTGTGTTCTGATTGTCCTTCATAGGAGAGGAGGATGAGAGAGAGGGTCAGGATATGGGCCAAGGGAGGTGAGGGTGGGAATTGATGCTGGAGCTATCGGCGTGGCCGGAACGACCGCTACGGGAAGCCAGACGGTACGGAATTGAGATCCCATTTGCTTTATTTTGTTTGATTAAAGTTGACATCTCTTTGGAATTGGCGTTAACCATTGAACCAATAAAATATAGGTCTCCTTTACTCTTGGTTGTCATCCGATAATGTTAGCTCACACCATAGAATTCCATCAATACTGTTGCTTGAATAGGGATACGGATTAGGACACGATATTGATAGGGTACAAACATTTTCTTATAGGAAGGTAGTCAAATTGCAATAAAATTTAGAAGGTTATCATGATAACGGTGATTTACAAATAGAAAGTTACTTCATGTGGAGAATATCGAGTTCTGGAGTAACTTCAGTTGCTCGGTGGATTTCTAAGTTTCCATACTTACAACTGGATCTCGTTTAACCAAATGTAGGCCCATGTTGTAAATTTGGATTCTTGCTCCTAAACAACTGCCAAAATCCTTCCTTTTCGTGTCTTTCATTTTTCCATCAGTAAATTCAATTTCATATTCATTTTTTTTTCTTGTTTCTGGAAGTGCAACAAGAATAGAATGTGACACCGAACTAGAAAGAAGGCGATTTAGGTATTAGGAACATCAGCAGGAGAGAGAAGAGAAATAGCAGTAGAGAGAGAGAGGAGAGAAGGGCAAGTGTCTGTTTAGATTTTAATTTTTGAAAATAAAAGTTTTTTTTAATAAAAGTTTTTTTTTTTGAAAATAAAAGGGAAGGACATCATTACATTTTTACTGAATTTTAAATTATGCATATTTGCTCCCTACCTATGTTGCACTAATACGAACACTGATAATGAACATTTTCTGGTGTATTAACTCTTTCATGGAAACATAAGCTTCTTACTGTTCTACAACAGCAAAATACAACAAAACCATTATCCCAAAACTTTGGGGTTGGGTGGTTGAATGCAATTCTACATGTAACTAATTATCTTCTTTTCTCACAATTTAACTGGTATAGGAAAATTTTAAGGTTGCTACTTGATTGCAATAAGACTTTGAATAAAAACGTAGGTCTCAATACTAATTAACTGGCGTCCTTGACTTTACAGTAAGCCCCTTTCTTGTTTATAGCTGCGTTGGCCATTGACAGCCAATCACAAAATGCTCCTTTGTGGATCCTTCCCATGTTAGACTTGCATCTATGCTTATTTTCATGCAATTAGTGTGTTTTGACTCTTTTCTATATCATGCTGATTAATTTAGGTAGAAATGGTGGAAGAGGTGGTGATGTTATTTAGGAGGAGGGGGTAGGGGTGGAGGTGGGAGGAGGCCTTGAGGAGGGGTGGGTAGGTGTGGGGGTTGGGGGAGGGGAGGAGGCGGAGGTAGAGGGAGAGGGCGGGGAGGAGGAGGCGGTGGTTGCAGAGGGAGGAGATGAGGGTGTTGAAGAGGAAGGGGGAGGGGGTTGGGGGGGGTGGGGAAGGAGTGGAGGAGGGCGAGGGATCTATAGAACCCAACTCCTCATAGTCCCACATCGGTAAAGCATTATGAATGACCACTGTTTATAGTACTACACTCAGCAAAGCCCATCACGACCTTACTTGAACAGGATCTGTTCTATAGGCTCGTACTACTGTATCCTTGAGTCCTAGGGAGACAGGCAACATAGTCTGGTGGATGACACGTGGCCTCTCGTCTAAACCCGAAACAAAAATTTTGGGATCTTGTGGGCGCCAATTTTTAAAATGTGCAAAGGAGGTAGGATGTGATTTTGGTGTTGGACTGATGAACTTCGGTTATGTCGTTGCGAAGCCGGATTGTAACTTACAATTGTAATTTCTTTCTTCAATACGTGTAGAGGAAAAATTCCGGTTGTGAATACATTAGGTACTTTATTGTTAATAGGGTATAACTTGGAGTACCACCGAAGTAATTGAGCCCATATTCGTTAGCAACTTGACGAAAAGTTGGTACAGGGACTGTGATACACCTTAATTATAACGTGTGTTACTTTTAAGTAAGGAATAATACATTAGGTACTTTATTGTTAATAGGGTATAACTTGGAGTACCACCGAAGCAATTGAGCCTCTAGAGCGTGATTAACGGCTGGGATCCTTCCGGCTCTCAACAGTAGAGGATCGTTCCCGGAGATTCCGTCTCTGGGATGGACGAGCGGTTGTCTGACAGACCCAACCTTTTTTTCCCCTGCAAGTATCCTCCATGGATGGTTACTTCCTCTTCCTCTTCCTTTTTACTCCGATTTGCCCACCAAGAAAGGAAAGGCGGCTCCTTTACAAGTATAAACCTCTGTTTTTTGGTTCAAAGATGAATCTGTAGCACCCAGTTTCTAAAATATGGATAATTTTGAAATTTTATAATTATAATCATTTAATAATGATATTTAAACCATGTTATAATTTTTGATTTGCCCACCAAGAAAGGAAAGACGGCTCCTTTACAGGTATAAACCTCTGTTTTTTTGTTCAAAGATGAATCCCACTTTATATTGTTGCTATTTTGATTCAAAGATGGGTACTTTATTGGGTTTTTTTTTTGGGGGGGGGGGGGTGGGGGTGGGGGTGAGGATTGAATGATGTGTGTTCTGATTGTCCTTCGTAGGAGAGGAGGATGAGAGAGAGGGTCAGGATATGGGCCAAGGGAGGTGAGGGTGGGAATTGATGCTGGAGCTATCGGCGTGGCCGGAACGACCGCTACGGGAAGCCAAACGGTACGGAATTGAGATCTCATTTGCTTTATTTTGTTTGATTAAAGGTGCCATCTCTTTGGAATTGGCGTTAACCATTGAACCAGTAAAATATAGGTCTCCTTTACTCTTGGTTGTCATCCGATAATGTTAGCTCACACCATAGAATTCCATCAATACTGTTGCTTGAATAGGGATACGGATTAGGACACGATATTGATAGGGTACAAACATTTTCTTATAGGAAGGTAGTCAAATTGCAATAAAATTTAGAAGGTTATCATGATAACGGTGATTTACAAATAGAAAGTTACTTCATGTGGAGAATATCGAGTTCTGGAGTAACTTCAGTTGCTCGGTGGATTTCTAAGTTTCCATACTTACAACTGGATCTCGTTTAACCAAATGTAGGCCCATGTTGTAAATTTGGATTCTTGCTCCTAAACAACTGCCAAAATCCTTCCTTTTCGTGTCTTTCATTTTTCCATCAGTAAATTCAATTTCATATTCATTTTTTTTTCTTGTTTCTGGAAGTGCAACAAGAATAGAATGTGACACCGAACTAGAAAGAAGGCGATTTAGGTATTAGGAACATCAGCAGGAGAGAGAAGAGAAATAGCAGTAGAGAGAGAGAGGAGAGAAGGGCAAGTGTCTGTTTAGATTTTAATTTTTGAAAATAAAAGTCTTTTTTAATAAAAGTTTTTTTTTGAAAATAAAAGGGAAGGACATCATTACATTTTTACTGAATTTTAAATTATACATATTTGCTCCCTACCTATGTTGCACTAATACGAACACTGATAATGAACATTTTCTGGTGTATTAACTCTTTCATGGAAACATAAGCTTCTTACTGTTCTACAACAGCAAAATACAACAAAACCATTATCCCAAAACTTTGGGGTTGGGTGGTTGAATGCAATTCTACATGTAACTAATTATCTTCTTTTCTCACAATTTAACTGGTATAGGAAAATTTTAAGGTTGCTACTTGATTGCAATAAGACTTTGAATAAAAACGTAGGTCTCAATACTAATTAACTGGCGTCCTTGACTTTACAGTAAGCCCCTTTCTTGTTTATAGCTGCGTTGGCCATTGACAGCCAATCACAAAATGCTCCTTTGTGGATCCTTCCCATGTTAGACTTGCATCTATGCTTATTTTCATGCAATTAGTGTGTTTTGACTCTTTTCTATATCATGCTGATTAATTTAGGTAGAAATGGTGGAAGAGGTGGTGATGTTATTTAGGAGGAGGGGGTAGGGGTGGAGGTGGGAGGAGGCCTTGAGGAGGGGTGGGTAGGTGTGGGGGTTGGGGGAGGGGAGGAGGCGGAGGTAGAGGGAGAGGGCGGGGAGGAGGAGGCGGTGGTTGCAGAGGGAGGAGATGAGGGTGTTGAAGAGGAAGGGGGAGGGGGTTGGGGGGGTGGGGAAGGAGTGGAGGAGGGCGAGGGATCTATAGAACCCAACTCCTCATAGTCCCACATCGGTAAAGCATTATGAATGACCACTGTTTATAGTACTACACTCAGCAAAGCCCATCACGACCTTACTTGAACAGGATCTGTTCTATAGGCTCGTACTACTGTATCCTTGAGTCCTAGGGAGACAGGCAACATAGTCTGGTGGATGACACGTGGCCTCTCGTCTAAACCCGAAGCAAAAATTTTGGGATCTTGTGGGCGCCAATTTTTAAAATGTGCAAAGGAGGTAGGATGTGATTTTTGGTGTTGGACTGATGAACTTCGGTTATGTCGTTGCGAAGCCGGATTGTAACTTACAATTGTAATTTCTTTCTTCAATACGTGTAGAGGAAAAATTCCGGTTGTGAATACATTAGGTACTTTATTGTTAATAGGGTATAACTTGGAGTACCACCGAAGTAATTGAGCCCATATTCGTTAGCAACTTGACGAAAAGTTGGTACAGGGACTGTGATACACCTTAATTATAACGTGTGTTACTTTTAAGTAAGGAATAATACATTAGGTACTTTATTGTTAATAGGGTATAACTTGGAGTACCACCGAAGCAATTGAGCCTCTAGAGCGTGATTAACGGCTGGGATCCTTCCGGCTCTCAACAGTAGAGGATCGTTCCCGGAGATTCCGTCTCTGGGATGGACGAGCGGTTGCCTGACAGACCCAACCTTTTTTTCCCCTGCAAGTATCCTCCATGGATGGTTACTTCCTCTTCCTCTTCCTTTTTACTCCGATTTGCCCACCAAGAAAGGAAAGGCGGCTCCTTTACAAGTATAAACTTCTGTTTTTTGGTTCAAAGATGAATCTGTAGCACCCAGTTTCTAAAATATGGATAATTTTGAAATTTTATAATTATAATCATTTAATAATGATATTTAAACCATGTTATAATTTTTGATTTGCCCACCAAGAAAGGAAAGACGGCTCCTTTACAGGTATAAACCTCTGTTTTTTTGTTCAAAGATGAATCCCACTTTATATTGTTGCTATTTTGATTCAAAGATGGGTACTTTATTGGTGTTTTTTTTTGGGGGGGGGTGGGGGTGGGGGTGAGGATTGAATGATGTGTGTTCTGATTGTCCTTCGTAGGAGAGGAGGATGAGAGAGAGGGTCAGGATATGGGCCAAGGGAGGTGAGGGTGGGAATTGATGCTGGAGCTATCGGCGTGGCCGGAACGACCGCTACGGGAAGCCAAACGGTACGGAATTGAGATCCCATTTGCTTTATTTTGTTTGATTAAAGTTGACATCTCTTTGGAATTGGCGTTAACCATTGAACCAATAAAATATAGGTCTCCTTTACTCTTGGTTGTCATCCGATAATGTTAGCTCACACCATAGAATTCCATCAATACTGTTGCTTGAATAGGGATACGGATTAGGACACGATATTGATAGGGTACAAACATTTTCTTATAGGAAGGTAGTCAAATTGCAATAAAATTTAGAAGGTTATCATGATAACGGTGATTTACAAATAGAAAGTTACTTCATGTGGAGAATATCGAGTTCTGGAGTAACTTCAGTTGCTCGGTGGATTTCTAAGTTTCCATACTTACAACTGGATCTCGTTTAACCAAATGTAGGCCCATGTTGTAAATTTGGATTCTTGCTCCTAAACAACTGCCAAAATCCTTCCTTTGCGTGTCTTTCATTTTTCCATCAGTAAATTCAATTTCATATTCATTTTTTTTTTCTTGTTTCTGGAAGTGCAACAAGAATAGAATGTGACACCGAACTAGAAAGAAGGCGATTTAGGTATTAGGAACATCAGCAGGAGAGAGAAGAGAAATAGCAGTAGAGAGAGAGAGGAGAGAAGGGCAAGTGTCTGTTTAGATTTTAATTTTTGAAAATAAAAGTCTTTTTTAATAAAAGTTTTTTTTTGAAAATAAAAGGGAAGGACATCATTACATTTTTACTGAATTTTAAATTATGCATATTTGCTCCCTACCTATGTTGCACTAATACGAACACTGATAATGAACATTTTCTGGTGTATTAACTCTTTCATGGAAACATAAGCTTCTTACTGTTCTACAACAGCAAAATACAACAAAACCATTATCCCAAAACTTTGGGGTTGGGTGGTTGAATGCAATTCTACATGTAACTAATTATCTTCTTTCTCACAATTTAACTGGTATAGGAAAATTTTAAGGTTGCTACTTGATTGCAATAAGACTTTGAATAAAAACGTAGGTCTCAATACTAATTAACTGGCGTCCTTGACTTTACAGTAAGCCCCTTTCTTGTTTATAGCTGCGTTGGCCATTGACAGCCAATCACAAAATGCTCCTTTGTGGATCCTTCCCATGTTAGACTTGCATCTATGCTTATTTTCATACAATTAGTGTGTTTTGACTCTTTTCTATATCATGCTGATTAATTTAGGTAGAAATGGTGGAAGAGGTGGTGATGTTATTTAGGAGGAGGGGGTAGGGGTGGAGGTGGGAGGAGGCCTTGAGGAGGGGTGGGTAGGTGTGGGGGTTGGGGGAGGGGAGGAGGCGGAGGTAGAGGGAGAGGGCGGGGAGGAGGAGGCGGTGGTTGCAGAGGGAGGAGATGAGGGTGTTGAAGAGGAAGGGGGAGGGGGTTGGGGGGGGTGGGGAAGGAGTGGAGGAGGGCGAGGGATCTATAGAACCCAACTCCTCATAGTCCCACATCGGTAAAGCATTATGAATGACCACTGTTTATAGTACTACACTCAGCAAAGCCCATCACGACCTTACTTGAACAGGATCTGTTCTATAGGCTCGTACTACTGTATCCTTGAGTCCTAGGGAGACAGGCAACATAGTCTGGTGGATGACACGTGGCCTCTCGTCTAAACCCGAAACAAAAATTTTGGGATCTTGTGGGCGCCAATTTTTAAAATGTGCAAAGGAGGTAGGATGTGATTTTTGGTGTTGGACTGATGAACTTCGGTTATGTCGTTGCGAAGTCGGATTGTAACTTACAATTGTAATTTCTTTCTTCAATACGTGTAGAGGAAAAATTCCGGTTGTGAATACATTAGGTACTTTATTGTTAATAGGGTATAACTTGGAGTACCACCGAAGTTATTGAGCCCATATTCGTTAGCAACTTGACGAAAAGTTGGTACAGGGACTGTGATACACCTTAATTATAACGTGTGTTACTTTTAAGTAAGGAATAATACATTAGGTACTTTATTGTTAATAGGGTATAACTTGGAGTACCACCGAAGCAATTGAGCCTCTAGAGCGTGATTAACGGCTGGGATCTTTCCGACTCTCAACAGTAGAGGATCGTTCCCGGAGATTCCGTCTCTGGGATGGACGAGCGGTTGTCTGACAGACCCAACCTTTTTTTCCCCTGCAAGTATCCTCCATGGATGGTTACTTCCTCTTCCTCTTCCTTTTTACTCCGATTTGCCCACCAAGAAAGGAAAGGCGGCTCCTTTACAAGTATAAACTTCTGTTTTTTGGTTCAAAGATGAATCTGTAGCACCCAGTTTCTAAAATATGGATAATTTTGAAATTTTATAATTATAATCATTTAATAATGATATTTAAACCATGTTATAATTTTTGATTTGCCCACCAAGAAAGGAAAGACGGCTCCTTTACAGGTATAAACCTCTGTTTTTTTGTTCAAAGATGAATCCCACTTTATATTGTTGCTATTTTGATTCAAAGATGGGTACTTTATTGGTGTTTTTTTTTTGGGGGGGGGTGGGGGTGGGGGTGAGGATTGAATGATGTGTGTTCTGATTGTCCTTCGTAGGAGAGGAGGATGAGAGAGAGGGTCAGGATATGGGCCAAGGGAGGTGAGGGTGGGAATTGATGCTGGAGCTATCGGCGTGGCCGGAACGACCGCTACGGGAAGCCAAACGGTACGGAATTGAGATCTCATTTGCTTTATTTTGTTTGATTAAAGGTGACATCTCTTTGGAATTGGCGTTAACCATTGAACCAGTAAAATATAGGTCTCCTTTACTCTTGGTTGTCATCCGATAATGTTAGCTCACACCATAGAATTCCATCAATACTGTTGCTTGAATAGGGATACGGATTAGGACACGATATTGATAGGGTACAAACATTTTCTTATAGGAAGGTAGTCAAATTGCAATAAAATTTAGAAGGTTATCATGATAACGGTGATTTACAAATAGAAAGTTACTTCATGTGGAGAATATTGAGTTCTGGAGTAACTTCAGTTGCTCGGTGGATTTCTAAGTTTCCATACTTACAACTGGATCTCGTTTAACCAAATATAGGCCCATGTTGTAAGTTTGGATTCTTGCTCCTAAACAACTGCCAAAATCCTTCCTTTGCGTGTCTTTCATTTTTCCATTAGCAAATTCAATTTCATATTCATTTTTTTCTCGTTTCTGGAAGTGCAACAAGAATAGAATCCGACACCGAACTAGAAAGAAGGCGATTTAGGTATTAGTGTAGCACCCAGTTTCTAAAAACAAGGGTAATTTTGAAATTTTATAATTATAATCATTTAATAATGATATTTAAAACATGTTATGATTTTTAGTGATTTTTAGTTAATTTAAAACTATTTAAAATCACGACTTGTGATTTTGATGACTTACTAGTGTAATTCTAGAGTTTGCTGAGCCCAGAGACTAACCATGACCAAGGGAGCCTAGTCATGTGATTAGGATGACTAATTATAACTTTTTAGCCTAGGGGTATTTTGGTCATTTTGACAATTTTGTAAAATTGTAAATTGTATTAATTAAATATTGTGCTAATCTATTTGTTAGGACTTGACCTAGAATTTGAGCCTAATCTAGATGGTAGTCATGACCATAGAGGCTAAGTTAGATGGTTTCAACTAAGTAATTAAATTAGGTTAATATCTAGATATTTTGTTAATAGGATATTTTAGGCTAAAGGTTAAAAATGATTTCTTTAATTGTGAGCCATTAGATTGCCTAGGAATTGTTGGAGAGGCCTTGACCACTCATCCCAAACCCTAACCCTAACCTAATGACAGCCATCACATCCCCACCCCCTCTATAAATACAACACATTAATCATTTGCATATTTTTTAATCATTTAAATTGCCTCTTTTAGTGTTCTTCCTCAACTCCTCCCCAAATATCCAAAACAAGTCCAAATTGAGCCTAGTCTTTTGCATTGGACTCCCCTACAGTAGAGGGTACCATTTGTGGGTAGCTAGCAAGGATTCGGAGGCTCGGGATCGTCGCAAGATCGAAGGAAGCCCTCATTCAATAGGCTTGAAATTGAGGTTTCACCCTCAATAGGTAAAACCCTACAAAACCTATTAAATTCTAGTTTTCTTCCCATGGATACATTCATTTAGGGTTCCCCTAGGTGTATCCCAAGTTTGGTAGGAATTCGTGTCCATTTCGTGTCCGTATCGGACACGTATCGGTGTTTAAAATAGGGTGTTCGATGAAATGTTTGAATGGAATAAATTTAACTAATTTTGAAAACTAATTAAACAAAATTGTAGCCCTATACATGTACTTTAATTTTTGTGAAGACTGAGCCAACTATCGTGTCGTGTCCGTGTCCAAAATGGACACGAACTCGCAGCACGAGACTGTGTCTCGATGCCCTGCTGCTCGACACTCCTAGCGGACACGACACCGACTCTTGTGACACGAAAATTTGTGTACATGAGGGGGCAATGACTGTCATTATCCACACAAAATTTTAGGAGATCTTATCGAGTATTTTGGGAGAAATCGAGGCTGCAGTGGTACTCGACTGACTGTGCACACACGAATTTTCCTCACTGATACGCGCTTCGCGCGTGGACACGCGACCACGTGGACACGATGCAGACACGTTTTCACAAAGCCCTAGACCTACCCTAGATACTGACACGTGCACGAGACCCTAGGTTGTGTGTGTCGTGTCCTAGCCCGACTCACACACGTGCACGAGGCTGTCTGCACGTTTAGTGTCTGTGTGTGTGTGTTTTTCGGTTAGGACACGTTCGTGTCCAGTTTTTGGACACGAGAACAACCCCCCCTGACATGAGTATATGTACCTCACCTCTGTCTCGATTTATCTTGGGTTTTTCAAATTGATTGGGTTCGAAATTATGTGTTATGACTGATACCTGGGTTGAAAAAATGTTTTGACTGATACATGTTGCTGTATTTCAAAAGGAGATATGTTTTGAATTCAAATTTGATTTTATCCATTACCTAGGTTTCACAGTAGTTTACTGAGGTTTGGGTTCATGTTTTGGTTTAGTTTTCAAATAATAGGATTCGAGTAAACTGTTGAGTTCTTTGATCCATGAATAAAACAGTAAACTGAAATAGGGGTTGAAGATAACTGAGTTTTTTTCAAAAGAAAAACCTGAGATTGAATGAGGTTTTGGTATTTTTCCAGTTTTCATATCCATTTTCAAACTGAAATTTGATGTTTTTTATTTATATAAATACCTGTGTATATAGGGTATATACATAGTGTATGTATATGTGTGTGTGTATATGAGATGTGAGGGTATATGTGCATGTATATATGTAGTTATGTATGTATATACATATATGTATATATAGGTGTGTGGTGGGTTAGTTCCTGTTCCAGGAACTGAGTTTCCCCCCCCCTGTGTATCACATCTCTCCCTCTCTCTTTATATATATATATATGTGTGTGGGATACCTATATATGTATGTGTGGGATATACATATATATTTATATATGAATGTTAGATATTGTGAGTACATATATATAGTATCATATATATTTGAATAAGTGTATCTATAATATGTATATATAGGAATTTGTAGATACTGGGAGTTTGAGAGAGTGGCGAGTTGAGAGAGTGTGACCTTGAGAGAGGGATAGATAGGTAATAATTGAGAGATTGCAGTGAGTTAGTATAGGATAGACTAAATATATATAGGTAGTATACATATGAGTTTGGGAGAGGTAGTTCTCAGATTTTTGAGATTGAGTAGAGAGTGAGAGAGAGTGAGTATGTGTAGGTAAATAGGTAGGAGCATACTTAGATATGTATTAAGTATAGCCTTGAGTTATTTAGGTGGTAGCATGATCTAATATGGAATTTTAGTATATGTGGTTAGATGGGGTAAAGTATATGGGTATAGGTATTTGGTTATGAGAGTATCTATGGGTCATGATGTACATGTGTAGTTATCATACAAGTGGGTTGATACATATAGTGTTATATGTGCTAGTTAGCCTAGTAGGGATCTTAGTTGAGTTAGCCTATGGTTTAGTTGAGTTAGTCTTAGATAGATGACCTATGTTTGACTAGGTTGACCAAAAGTCAACACTAAGATAAATGGACCAATAGTTGACCAATTGACCTTGATTGTTTAAGTTTGACATAGTTTGACTTGAAGGTTGACCCAAAGTTGACCAAGAGTTGACCTTGACCTAGTTGACTTAGAATCATGTAGTTTGCATTGCAGATTTCCATTATTTCATTTTGAGTACTTAAATAACCTGTTTTACTCTAAATAGGACTCTGTGACACCAGTTCGGACATCCATTCATATCAGTCATTCAGGGTGACAGGCGAGTACATTCTCTGATCGTTTCATACTTGTCTGGATTTATGTTCTTGCTTTAGATTACTTTACTTGACACTGGCACGATTGTTATCACGGATTAGTACTATATGGATCTTCTTTTGCGATGCTATCTCTATTGTGTTCACCAGATACATATTGTTATGTGCGTTTCACTTACATATTGTATTTATTGTACACCCCCATTCATGTACACTCATTGTGCATATTGTACTCTCATTATCACATGAGATTCATGGAGACTATTGTACAAGGTAGCGTAACTGGATTGGATCCTTGTGTATTGATTGGGGAGGGTGAGTAGGAATGGTTATGTGATCAGATCCCATTGTACAACTATTGTGCGCTTCCATTGTACACTCACGTTATGATGGATTTGACCTATTGTTATTGTTATTGTGCAACCTAAGCCGTTTACATAACCATATTGTGCTCTAAATCACTAGTATTGCAGTTTTACTTATCCTATATCTATTTCAGTTATAAACTCTCTCTCGTTTTCATATACATCTTCTTACAGTTCATGTATCTTACTCTTTTGCATGCTTCTATTTCCTAACAAGTTATGAACTGCGTGAGATGTATTGTGCTCGCTCCTGTCCTGACTGGACCTGTTGAAAATATTACAGATGATGAGGATGACTGCCCTACCTTCTATGGGGCACAGGAGGGTGACCTTCAGGAGCCCGAGGAGCATCTAGCTCAGTAGAGTCTAGCCTAGTCTAGTCTAGTATTTACAGCTTTCAGTTTGTATCGGATTGTTCCGATTGTTAGTTGAGACTTAGTTATATTTCAGAATTTGTATTATTTGTGTTGGACATCTATTTTGTGTGGTGTGATAACTCTCTTATATATTCAGTGCCTTTCTTTTATCTGATTCATATCGTGCTCTATCTTTCCTAGACTTGTGATTGAGATATAGAGTTGAGATGTTATATTATACCTCCGTGCGGAGATGATAAGTTTATATCATTTTGTTGTTAGATGTTATAGACGAACTATACAGCGTTCTACCGCCGATACTGCGGCGTAGGCTGGACGTACCCACGTTCTCGTACCCTTCCTCAGGGTGCGGGTCGTGACACGTTTTTGTGGTGGCCCATGCAGGTCAGAGTCGCAACTAGTGCGATTTCGTAGTGGTGCTCGACTTTGAGTGCTGCTACGAGCCTGCTGCTAGGATATAGGATTAGGCAGTATAAAGAGTTACTCAATCACATTTTAGGAAAAACTCTGATCTTTTGATTGCCATGACAACTCTTCTTGTAACTAAATTTAATTGTCCTTCCTTGATTTTCCTTATCATGTGCCATATTGATCTCCTTGTTTCACTCTGTCCTCAGGATGTCGCTTACTCGTTCTCAGGCAGCAGGGCCTAGTACTGTTCCAGAGAGGTCAGATCCGGGAGGTCTTCCACCTCCGGTTACGGGAGTAGCAGCTGAGGGAGCTGCCACCACAGTTCCTGCCCTTCAGGCAGGAGTAGCAGCGACTGTTCCAGGAGGTCTTCCACCTCCAGCTGCGGGACCATCCATAGTTATTCCCGAGACTTTTCTACCGATACCTCCACTATCGACAGATACGCAGCAGATGATGGCCCTTATACTGCAGATGATGCAGACCCAGAGGGCCCAGGCAGAGGCACAGCAGCATCAGGCTGACGCATCCTACCGTCAGACAGAGGTTCTACGACAGAGTATGGAGAACTCATATCAGCTTGCACTGACAGCAATGGAGAGAGGGGCACCGGGTACGGTGTAGGGCCCTACTGGCCAGCAGCCGTACCAGCAGCAGTCCAGGCCGGGGACAGTATTGGACTTCAGGAAGATGAGCTCCAGGGACTTCACAGGTACGGAGGGCATCCTCTATGCAGACGACTGGCTGGAGGATGTACAGCGGAGCATGGAGCCGGCAGAGCTTCCTAGAGCGCTTTGGGTTTCGGCCGCAGCCAGCCGATTCTTCGACATTGTGCTGACATGGTACCGCACGGATCCTCGTGCGTCGGTGAGAGGGCTGACTTGGGAGAACTTCCGGAAGCTCTTCAAGGAGAAGTTCTTCCCGGACGTGGCTCTTACAGCATTAGAGGGCCAGTTCGTGGGTCTAGTACAGGGGAACTCGTCGGTGGACGAGTATGCAGCTGAGTTCTTCCGCCTTAGCAGGTTCGCTCCCGATATGATCCAGGGTGAGGGGCAAAAGGCTCGTAAGTTCCGTAGGGGACTTACTCATGCAGTGCGCACCCGCACCTCAGGTCGCCGTGACGCGACGTTCGATCAGATATTGATGGACGCGCAGATTGCAGAGGAGGACTTCGGCCTCAAGCCGAAGAGGGGCAGTGATACCTTAGGGGCTAGTTCCAGTGCAGGGCCAGCCAAGCGCCCTCACATCCAGCAGAGGCCAGTTCAGCAGCCATTTCAGGGCCAGGGACATGTACTTCATCAGCAGGCACCCAGGCAGCAACAGCCCTCTACATGTGACTTCTGCAAGAGGCAAGGTCACCGATGGACCGACTGCAGGAAGAGGCAGGGCCTGTGTTTACTTTGTGGTTCAGCAGAGCACCAGTGTAGGGATTGTCCCAGGAACAAGGCACCAGTGACTCAGGCAGTAGCAGGAGCTAGAGCTCCGACAGGGCAGCAGACGGGACCACCGTTGCAGACTCAGCAGCAGAGGTTTGCCCAGCATCAGCAACAGGCCAAGGGAGGCCAGCAGGGGCGAGCTTTCGCCATGGCAGTCGAGGATGCACAGGCAGAAGGAGAGCTGATTGCAGGTTCCAATCTTTTCGATTCTATTTCCGCATTTGCCCCTTATAACTGTCTTGAAATTCGATTCTATCCGTACCTGGTAGTTGATAAATTCTGTTCGAATAGTTTATTGTGATTTATTTTCTTCTGAGATAAGTCGTATGGGCTAGGTCGTCTCGATTATGGGATCTAGAATCTTCTATAGTCATGATAGCTGGCATAGTGAGGACACATAGTCAGATTTGGACGTACTTCTCGGGTATGGGAATTTAAGGTTTTCGCGGCCAAGCATGCGGCAATGCGAAAATTTTAAATACCATGATTCTAGAGGTATGTACCATAGTCAAGGACTCTGTGAATATCGTAGCCTTGCTCACTAGCATGACGAAGATTCCGAGTATCATAATTTTTGACAGACGCATATGATTATCGGACTGTATGTTGAGACTGTGATTATTGTTGGGGGTTTGACCTAGAAGGAGTACGACCATCTAAATTTCGAGGACGAAATTCTTCTAAGGAGGGTAGACTTGTAGCACCCAGTTTCTAAAAACAAGGATAATTTTGAAATTTTATAATTATAATCATTTAATAATGATATTTAAAACATGTTATGATTTTTAGTGATTTTTAGTTAATTTAAAACTATTTAAAATCACGACTTGTGATTTTGATGACTTACTAGTGTAACTCTAGAGTTTGCTGAGCCCAGAGACTAACCATGACCAAGGGAGCCTAGTCATGTGATTAGGATGACTAATTATAACTTTTTAGCCTAGGGGTATTTTGGTCATTTTGACAATTTTGTAAAATTGTAAATTGTATTAATTAAATATTGTGCTAATCTATTTGTTAGGACTTGACCTAGAATTTGAGCCTAATCTAGATGGTAGTCATGACCATAGAGGCTAAGTTAGATGGTTTCAACTAAGTAATTAAATTAGGTTAATATCTAGATATTTTGTTAATAGGATATTTTAGGCTAAAGGTTAAAAATGATTTCTTTAATTGTGAGCCATTAGATTGCCTAGGAATTGTTGGAGAGGCCTTGACCACTCATCCCAAACCCTAACCCTAACCTAATGACAGCCATCACATCCCCACCCCCTCTATAAATACAACACATTAATCATTTGCATATTTTTTAATCATTTAAATTGCCTCTTTTAGTGTTCTTCCTCAACTCCTCCCCAAATATCCAAAACAAGTCCAAATTGAGCCTAGTCTTTTGCATTGGACTCCCCTACAGTAGAGGGTACCATTTGTGGGTAGCTAGCAAGGATTCGGAGGCTCGGGATCGTCGCAAGATCGAAGGAAGCCCTCATTCAATAGGCTTGAAATTGAGGTTTCACCCTCAATAGGTAAAACCCTACAAAACCTATTAAATTCTAGTTTTCTTCCCATGGATGCATTCATTTAGGGTTCCCCTAGGTGTATCCCAAGTTTGGTAGGAATTCGTGTCCATTTCGTGTCCGTATCGGACACGTATCGGTGTTTAAAATAGGGTGTTCGATGAAATGTTTGAATGGAATAAATTTAACTAATTTTGAAAACTAATTAAACAAAATTGTAGCCCTATACATGTACTTTAATTTTCGTGAAGACTGAGCCAACTATCGTGTCGTGTCCGTGTCCAAAATGGACACGAACTCGCAGCACGAGACTGTGTCTCGATGCCCTGCTGCTCGACACTCCTAGCGGACACGACACCGACTCTTGTGACACGAAAATTTGTGTACATGAGGGGGCAATGACTGTCATTATCCACACAAAATTTTAGGAGATCTTATCGAGTATTTTGGGAGAAATCGAGGCTGCAGTGGTACTCGACTGACTGTGCACACACGAATTTTCCTCACTGATACGCGCTTCGCGCGTGGACACGCGACCACGTGGACACGATGCAGACACGTTTTCACAAAGCCCTAGACCTACCCTAGATACTGACACGTGCACGAGACCCTAGGTTGTGTGTGTCGTGTCCTAGCCCGACTCACACACGTGCACGAGGCTGTCTGCACGTTTAGTGTCTGTGTGTGTGTGTTTTTCGGTTAGGACACGTTCGTGTCCAGTTTTTGGACACGAGAACAACCCCCCCTGACATGAGTATATGTACCTCACCTCTGTCTCGATTTATCTTGGGTTTTTTAAATTGATTGGGTTCGAAATTATGTGTTATGACTGATACCTGGGTTGAAAAAATGTTTTGACTGATACATGTTGCTGTATTTCAAAAGGAGATATGTTTTGGAATTCAAATTTGATTTTATCTATTACCTAGGTTTCACAGTAGTTTACTGAGGTTTGGGTTCATGTTTTGGTTTAGTTTTCAAATAATAGGATTCGAGTAAACTGTTGAGTTCTTTGATCCATGAATAAAACAGTAAACTGAAATAGGGGTTGAAGATAACTGAGTTTTTTTCAAAAGAAAAACCTGAGATTGAATGAGGTTTTGGTATTTTTCCAGTTTTCATATCCATTTTCAAACTGAAATTTGATGTTTTTTATTTATATAAATACCTGTGTATATAGGGTATATACATAGTGTATGTATATGTGTGTGTGTATGTGAGATGTGAGGGTATATGTGCATGTATATATGTAGTTATGTATGTATATACATATATGTATATATAGGTGTGTGGTGGGTTAGTTCCTGTTCCAGGAACTGAGTTTCCCCCCCCCCTGTGTATCACATCTCTCCCTCTCTCTTTATATATATATATATATGTGTGTGGGATACCTATATATGTATGTGTGGGATATACATATATATTTATATATGAATGTTAGATATTGTGAGTACATATATATAGTATCATATATATTTGAATAAGTGTATCTATAATATGTATATATAGGAATTTGTAGATACTGGGAGTTTGAGAGAGTGGCGAGTTGAGAGAGTGTGACCTTGAGAGAGGGATAGATAGGTAATAATTGAGAGATTGCAGTGAGTTAGTATAGGATAGACTAAATATATATAGGTAGTATACATATGAGTTTGGGAGAGGTAGTTCTCAGATTTCTGAGATTGAGTAGAGAGTGAGAGAGAGTGAGTATGTGTAGGTAAATAGGTAGGAGCATACTTAGATATGTATTAAGTATAGCCTTGAGTTATTTAGGTGGTAGCATGATCTAATATGGAATTTTAGTATATGTGGTTAGATGGGGTAAAGTATATGGGTATAGGTATTTGGTTATGAGAGTATCTATGGGTCATGATGTACATGTGTAGTTATCATACAAGTGGGTTGATACATATAGTGTTATATGTGCTAGTTAGCCTAGTAGGGATCTTAGTTGAGTTAGCCTATGGTTTAGTTGAGTTAGTCTTAGATAGATGACCTATGTTTGACTAGGTTGACCAAAAGTCAACACTAAGACAAATGGACCAATAGTTGACCAATTGACCTTGATAGTTTAAGTTTGACATAGTTTGACTTGAAGGTTGACCCAAAGTTGACCAAGAGTTGACCTTGACCTAGTTGACTTAGAATCATGTAGTTTGCATTGCAGATTTCCATTATTTTATTTTGAGTACTTAAATAACCTGTTTTACTCTAAATAGGACTCTGTGACACCAGTTCGGACATCCATTCATATCAGTCATTCAGGGTGACAGGCGAGTACATTCTCTGATCGTTTCATACTTGTCTGGATTTATGTTCTTGCTTTAGATTACTTTACTTGACACTGGCACGATTGTTATCACGGATTAGTACTATATGGATCTTCTTTTGCGATGCTATCTCTATTGTGTTCACCAGATACATATTGTTATGTGCATTTCACTTACATATTGTATTTATTGTACACCCCCATTCATGTACACTCATTGTGCATATTGTACTCTCATTATCACATGAGATTCATGGAGACTATTGTACAAGGTAGCGTAACTGGATTGGATCCTTGTGTATTGATTGGGGAGGGTGAGTAGGAATGGTTATGTGATCAGATCCCATTGTACAACTATTGTGCGCTTCCATTGTACACTCACGTTATGATGGATTTGACCTATTGTTATTGTTATTGTGCAACCTAAGCCGTTTACATAACCATATTGTGCTCTAAATCACTAGTATTGCAGTTTTACTTATCCTATATCTATTTCAGTTATAAACTCTCTCTCGTTTTCATATACATCTTCTTACAGTTCATGTATCTTACTCTTTTGCATGCTTCTATTTCCTAACAAGTTATGAACTGCGTGAGATGTATTGTGCTCGCTCCTGTCCTGACTGGACCTGTTGAAAATATTACAGATGATGAGGATGACTGCCCTACCTTCTATGGGGCACAGGAGGGTGACCTTCAGGAGCCCGAGGAGCATCTAGCTCAGTAGAGTCTAGCCTAGTCTAGTCTAGTATTTACAGCTTTCAGTTTGTATCGGATTGTTCCGATTGTTAGTTGAGACTTAGTTATATTTCAGAATTTGTATTATTTGTGTTGGACATCTATTTTGTGTGGTGTGATAACTCTCTTATATATTCAGTGCCTTTCTTTTATCTGATTCATATCGTGCTCTATCTTTCCTAGACTTGTGATTGAGATATAGAGTTGAGATGTTATATTATACCTCCGTGCGGAGATGATAAGTTTATATCATTTTGTTGTTAGATGTTATAGACGAACTATACAGCGTTCTACCGCCGATACTGCGGCGTAGGCTGGACGTACCCACGTTCTCGTACCCTTCCTCAGGGTGCGGGTCGTGACAATTAGGAACTTTAAACAATATTGCAAAAAATGTATGCTGACCCAGCAAGTTAGCACATGGCTTTAAGTTGATTAGTAGCAGATGAGTTAACTTAGACCTCTTAGATGCTTATAATGAACTAAATGAGTAGCGTATTCTTATAACCATAATCTGCTCCTATGGGCAACTGTATTCAATGTGACTAATCATGAAAGCTTGCATAGTGACTTAATTTGTGAACCTGACATAAATACAAATCCTTCAAGTTGAAACGGACTTGACCTTGACATTGGTATATTCAGTTTGCCGTCTAACAGAGTTTCTGAAGGTTGGTCCTTAGTTCCATGATTTCAAAATACTTGATTGATATGGCAATCGATCTGTTGCCTATAGTTTTGCAACCAAAGAAGCACAAATACTCCAAAATTGTTGTTGCGCCTGTGTCAGGTCAAGTCCAAAGACTTGTATGATAATCGTGACACTGTGTAGGACAGGTTCAAATCAGGCACAAATGCATACACCTCACAACTACGTGTTTATCCCATAGCCAAGTATATAATAATGCGATAGAAGTATGCTACTTATGTTGTGTCGACACAAGGAGGTACTCATGATGTAGCCTTGGTGTATATTTACATTGGGTGTTGGCACAAGGAGCTACTAGCTTATATATCTTCTACATGTATAGGCCACTTGAATATCTATACCCTTTATTTATCTATTACATCCCATAGCCAAGTTATATAGCATAACACTATAAATGAGTTGCTTTATTACAAAGTCATGTCATGAAAGGATCATTTCCCGTAACCACATCTTGTCGTGACCCTTCTGGTGTAAAACACGGGGATTGAAGCAGATGGTTTTGGGGGATGACCATGACTTAGATATGTCGGGGACAAACTTATTAAATATAAACGTTAGAAAGTGATGTGGCCCGTCATCTTATATGTGCCAACACAACACAAGCAAAATCATGTGCCACAAGTCATGACTTGATAATTAATAAGTTGATATAGGTTTTAAACCAAGTCATGTCGTGAATAGGATTAATGTACAACACAAATATAATTTACCTAGTCTCTATTAGATCCATATTAGAATCACTGAATAGGTAAATTGTAGCTCCTTGTGTTGTATCCGAGTCCCGTAACCTGGCTCCTACCATGTAATGTAGTGTGAATACATCATGAATGTATAGGCCAGTCATCTGCTTGGTGTCAGTGGTGTAATTGTTGGCTCCTACCATATTCACGAATGTATTACATAATTTGGCTCATACGATATTTAAAATGTATAGGATAGTCAAGACGGGGCTTGACACGAGATCATAACATGATGTAGCACATAACATTCAACACAAGCCCACGACATGATGTTCCTCACGAGGATCTACACAAGGGAATGACATGAGGTAGCAATTCTTATGTTTTTCAAAATAGTCCTGTGTGCTACATCGACCTTGTGTTGAGTCCCATGTGCTACATTAGGCCATGTCCTTGTGTCTATCCTTGATTACTACATCTTTTTAGGGTTTTGAGTCGAATTATGTGTGCTACATAATGTCATTAGGATATTCTCATAAGACGACCTCGACAAACATAAACGGGCCATGCTAGTAGCTCCTTGTGCTACACCGTGACTTAACACAAGGCTATAACATGACTTACCTTGGATAAAACAATAATGTCAAGCCATATACAAGGGTGAAACTAATCCCACATCATGAATATATACTTGGCTACCCCCGCCGAATAGAATGTATACATTATTCATCCTAATATATATAGACAACTAGAACAACCAATTTCCCTTTTTGAATTGGGTGGATAATTGTCTTATTTATAATAAATGCACCCGTGTCTTATTTTGATTACAACAACAAAGCCTTTATCCCATATTAAATATTTGACTCGTATTGTTGGATTCTAATAAAGATTACTTGATGGCTGCAATGCTTATAAAGCTCAAAAGTTAATGATATTGGTTATAGGACCATTCGAACGTGTGATCTTTTGTTAGAATGAGAGTAGTGTTACCATTATGCCAAGTCCTACATAATGGGCCATCCAAAAGGTTGACCAAACTTTGGAATGAAAGAACTGGAAAGGTGGTAAGTATTTAGGTTATGTATTCATTTAGCAGACATTACTCGACACAAGGCCACCTTAAGGATATAAGTTGTAGCCTCTGTCGAGTCCTGAGACCATAACATATTGTGCAACATCATGTTAATAACAAGGTTTAAAATATCGGATCGGTTTCGGCCCTTCCTATGAGTATCAGCGGTTTCAGGTCGAAGGATCAGGTTATTCATTTCAAAAAGACAAAATTGATAAAGAAAAATCTTTTAAAATGCTAGAAAATATTTTATACATTTAGACATAATTTTATACATTATATGTTACTTCTCATTAGTTTTAAATGGAATAATATTAATATGGATGAATGTTGTGAATTTAGATATACAACTTCGACAAATAGTAATGGTTACAATTTATCAATAAGGAATCGTATTAATACACTCTAATATTGTTAGTGAATTATTACGTTGACAATATTTTTCTATTTCTCTATCTTTTTTGTTCAATTTTCTTTATCGAGTTGACTGGGAAAGAGACCTCCAACGTTGGTATCAGTCAATATCGGTAGCGGTTGGTATTGGATCGGGACACACAAACCGTATCAGTATTGTTTTTATCTTGTTGGTATCGGTATCGGTATCGGTATCGGTATCGGCATCGGAGTATACTGCAAAATATGGTTAATAACATTATGTAGCGAAAAAGTTAATTGTCGCGGGCTCGGCACAAGGCTATAACTTGATGTAGCACACGGGGAAACAACATGAGACCATAAGATGATGTAGAACTCGTGTCATAACTTCATGACGAATATACGTTGTCGACTCAAATATGCTACATACATGGCCTTTTACTTTCTCTCTGACTTATATATGAAATGGCATACGAAGATCAATCATTCTCGATTTCAATCTCATCCATGTGAAAACAATAACTAAATCTCATCCTATTTAAATAAAACTCTGCATAAGCATTATGCATCAAGGTATAGGACATTCTGATGTATCACAAATCCTAAGTACCATCAATAGACATATATGTAAAATTGTAAACCAAGTCCGACTAGAATTATAAACCCGTTAAAGGTATCCTCTATGAAGAGGGCAGAGAGAGAGAGAGCCTACGGGGGAGGGGGGAGAGAGAGAGCAGCAACAAGGAGAGGGGGGAGAGAGAGAGAGAGAGAGTCAGCAGGAGAGAGAAGAGAAAGAGGAGAGAGAGAAAGAAATAGCAGTAGAGAGAGGGAGGAGAGAAGGGCAAGTGTCTGTTTAGATTTTTATTTTTGAAAATAAAAGTTTTATTTAAATAAAAGTTTTTTTTTTGAAAATAAAAGGGAAGGACATCATTACATTTTTACTGAATTTTAAGTTATGCATATTTGCTCCCTACCTATGTTGCACTAATACGAACACTGATAATGAACATTTTCTGGTGTATTAGCTCCTTCATGGAAACATAAGCTTCTTACTGTTCTACAACAGCAAAAAACAACAAAACCATTATCCCAAAACTTTGGGGTTGGGTGGTTGAATGCAATTCTACATGTAATTAATTATCTTCTTTTCTCACAATTTAACTGGTATAGGAAAATTTTAAGGTTGCTACTTGATTGCAATAAGACTTTGAATAAAAACGTAGGTCTCAATACGAATTAACTGGCATCCTTGACTTTACAGTAAGCCCCTTTCTTGTTTATAGCTGTGTTGGCCGTTGACAGCCAATCACAAAATGCTCCTTTGTGGATCCTTCCCATGTTAGACTTATGCATCTATGCTTATTTTCATGCAATTAGTGTGTTTTGACTCTTTTCTATATCATGCTGATTAATTTAGGTGGAAATGGTGGAAGAGGTGGTGATGTTATTCTTGAATGCTCTGCACCAGTTTGGGACTTCAGCAGCCTACAGCATCACTTGGTAGGTTGCACAAAATTTCAGCTAAATATGATGAGACTTTTCTTGTTAATGTTAATAAAGCTTTACTGCATGCATTAGTTTCTTGACAAATATGTCCAAGGAACTAATTCTGTAAGCGCAGCTTATGCTTATATTGTTCAGTGGGTTATCAAGCAGAAGAACCATTAACGGAAACATAAAGCATTGACGAGTTTTCGATTTGCAGAAAAGAAAGGGGGCCATGGGAGTTTCAAAGAATAAGTTAGGAAGTCGTGGATCTGACAAGGTATCTGTCAGATTAGTCAGTTTTGGGTTCAAAATTTTTATCAGTTTCCTTTATTATCTATCTGTCTGTCTAGGTGTTAATACTGATCATTGTTTTTTCCCTTTTTCAAATTTTTAGGTTGTACAGGTGCCAGTAGGCACTGTTCTCCACCTGGTCAGTGGTGAAGTTCCTTCACTTGTTTAGAACATTTCTACCAAATCGTTGCATCCCTGGGAAATTCTAGGTGCTGATGGAGTTGCAGAGGCTCTTCACCACTGTGATAATAGGGTTACTGCTTCAGGCTCATTAGATGAGGATAATGATTATTCAGCTCCTTGCTTTAATGATTTTGTTGGAAAGTCGGCTCGGTTGCACCACAAAGCTCCCAAACTTCCAACTTCCGGCAGAATGTGAAACTTGTCACAATGGTCATATTCCTCATTATGGAACAGATAACAACAGAGTCGATGCTAATGAATATTTTGGAGACATGCTGTAATATTTTGGAGAATACTTTTGTTTTGTAATTGATGTTGTTGCAGCCTGCATGTTAGTGAAAATCTTACCGATGTTTATAGTATTTAATGTTGGTTAATGCTTTTAACTTCTTATTACTGACCTGATACTGCATTCGATTATTTACTACTGGTGCTGATACTGCTATTTGCTGGTGTCGATTTCTCTTTACTCTATTTACTGCTGCCGTTGTTTTTTATTTCTATTCAGCTTGGACTATTCTGCTTCGGTTGATACTGCATTATGTTATTTGTTACTGTTGTTGCTGTTTATTTCTACTTTGGTTGATACTGTATTCTATTCTGCTTTGGCTATTCTGATGTTCTCATATATTGTCTCATTGCAGCCGTTGGCGAGATAGGAATTGCGTCCATTGGCTAGGCACTCGTTGCATCCATTTGCAGTGCATGAATTGCAGTCATTTACTCTATTTACTGATGCTGTTGGTGTTTATTCCTATTCTATTTGGGCTATTATGCTTTGGTTGATACTGCATTCTGTTATTTGGTATTGTTGCTGCTATTTATTTTTTTTCTTTGGCGGATATTGTATTCTATTCTGCTTTGGCTATTTCTATGTTCTCATATAATGTCTCGCTGCAGCCATTAGCGAGGCAAGAAAAACGTCCATTGGCGAGGCATTCATTGCAGCCATTTGCGATGCATAAATTGTGTCATTGACACTATTTCATAATTTCACAAGTTTGTTTAATACCTTTAAATCTTACTAACATTTTTATAAGAATTGGCGATGATGATTTGGCATGAGATATAGTAAGTTGGTGACATGTATATTACACCGCATCTTTAATGATGCATAGAAAACCATTCTGAACTTTATATTCTTATCCCTCTTTTTTAGTGACTGTATATGCAGGTCTAAGTTCTAACGTGGAACTACATTGTATCTTGGAACTTGAACTGGATTTTTATATGTTGAAGTTGTAAGTCATTTTGAGAAGTTGGAACTTGGAACTGAATTTGTATAAGTTGGAACTCAGGATTGGATTTGTATATGCAAATTTGAACATTCTATTATTTGTGTTGTCTAAATTTGTGGTGTATAAGTTTGAAGCGTGCAAATTTTGGCTTTAGAATTTGTATTATACATTCTATTATTTGTAATTTGTTAAGTTGGGGAGCCCATGTATAAGTTGAAGTTGTATAAGTTAAAAATCGGCAAATTTGTATAAGATGTTTTTATATGGATTCTGATTTTGGTTTGAATTATAAAAATTTTGTGCTCTTATTTGAAGTTTTCAACTTTGGAAAATTTAGAATCCAAATTTTTTGTTGCAATTTTTGGCAGCTTTGGGCCGACCATTTTTTGAAAGCCCATGAACCGATATAACTGATTAAACCGAAATTGCAATTTCGGTTCGGCTTAGGTCGGGTTCATTTTTAAACGGTTTGGTTCGGCTAGAATCTGGTCGGTTCGGTTGTTCGTTCGGCTAGAAATTTTTTTGGTTCGGTTCAACCGAACTGAGCGTTTGCTTACCCCTACATTAGTCTATGAAATCGAACGACCGAAATTTGAACCGAATTAATTCGGTTCAGTTTTGTTCAAAACAGTTCGTTTTCCAGTTTTGAGAAACACGATTTGTAGTTATTTCAGTTTTTATATATTCGATTCAGTTTTTATATATTCGGTTTTAAAATGAACCGTGGCTCGATCCTGAAAACGTCCGCCACCTCAACATTATGCCTTTTCAGCCTCTCTTTTTAGACTATTTATCAGTTGTGAAGTGTAAAAGGATTAAAAGCCTATGCATGCATAGGTATCTACACAATAGATACTAAGCGAAATCGGACAAAACATACAATGTAGCATCCGAATAGGTTTCGTGTCCCATATTTTTATTTAGATTGTGTAAATGAAAATTTTCAAATGTTAACGTTGGGAGAATAAACTTGATTACTCTGTTGGAAATTCTTCACTTTAATATCTGCAACAAAAAATAAGACAGTAAATTGTTACTGGCTTCTGGGGAAGTCGTGCACGTAGCACTGCCCTAAGATTTAATTCGGGTCTATGTGCCGACTTTGTCTGAATGCTCCTAGTGGTAAAATCTCCGTTCCACCGGAATCTCCTTGCCGCACACGACGTAGAGAGAGTGACCCTCGACTTAGCTCTGCCCAGAGCAACAAACCAAGAACAAAAAAGTTTCGGAGTGATAAGAATTCGCGAGAGAGAGAGAGAGAGAGAGAGAGAGAGAGAGTATTTTGTAGTAATTTTCAGTGTCTCCAAAATATTGAGATGTGCCTCAATATATAGGCTTTTTTCCAAGGTTAGAGAATAATGGAGAATGAAGGCAATTTAATCCAGCCAATAAATATTGAACGTTACAAATAAATTCAAATAAAAAATATGTGATACATTGTATCTGGACAGAAGTTAATATGTCAAATGTTACAAAATTAATAAGTTTATAACGGTCAAAATTAAATAAGGAGGAGCAAAAAGATTTTTAGGGTCTCAACTCGAACCCGAAGAGGAAATCAAATTGGCATTCGGCGCCCGCAGATGTGGGCACGTACCCGCACCCATTACGTGCGTCGAACCTAACCTAACCGATATGGGACTATTATAGGGAATTGAGCTTTTGCTCTAGTGTGTAAACACAGCTAATGTCACCCCCAGTTTTCAGAAACATGAGTATTTTTGTCATTTTTTATTTTAGAATATTTTTAAAATTATTTATTTATTTATAGTATTATTTTGGGGTTATTTAAGTCGGGTTCGAATTTCAGCTCAATCCGACTTGAAACGGGGATCCGGAGTAGTTTTGACTCTAGTGGACCCACACATTAGTTAGTCATGGCCCACATGATATTTATTTTAGTTAGTGGTTATACTAAATATTTATGGGTAGGTTTAGTTTAATTAGAGCCTTTAAACTATACTAATTTAGCCTCAACCTTAAGCCCCTTTCTAATTTAAATCAAATAGGACAAGTGGGAGCATTTTGGTCATTAATAAATAGGGACAAACCACCCACACATGGCAGCCATAGGAGGAGGGATTGACTTATCCATTCATTTTATTTTTTCCCCAAAATTTCTCTCTCTTGTTCTTTCCCAAATTTTAGAGAAGGTTCCCATTGATTTCATCTCCAAATCAACTCCTTCTTCTACCAAATCTTCTCCATTTCTTTTCTACTCCATGAAAGGAATGAGCTAGCCAAGTTTGGGAGGATTCGAAGCTCGTTCGTGTCCTTTTGGAAATCTCTACGTGTCGGTGTCGTGTCGGAAGGTTTTTTCCTTTGAATCTCTCTCCAGGAAGGTATAACCTCTCCTCTAAACCACCCCAACATGCATATAGAATTATTTTGAACCCGTAGGAATGACCCCCATGGTTGTATCTCCATTTGTGTCCATTTCGTGTCCATTTGGAGGTCATAGGAGTGTCCTTTGTGTTGTGCTTTGTGTCCATGTGGAAAACCCCCAATATTGGACACTTCATGTAGTTGTGATCTATTTAATGAATAATTCCTATTTTAATTTCAGATTTTAGATTCCTATAATATTGCTTTTAATGTTTCATGGTTATATATATATATATATATATATATATATATATATATATATATATATATATATATATATATATATATGTGAAAAAAAAAAAATATATATATATATATATATATATATATATATATATATATATATATATATATATATATATATATATATATATGTGTGTGTGTGTCTCTCTATACATTTATATATATATATATATGAGGGTGTGTGTATATATGTATATATTGGTGTGTGTGTGTGTGAGTCTAATTTATATGTATGTGTGTGTATATATATATATATATATATATATATATATATATATATATATATATATATATATATATATATATATATATGTGAGTGTGGGTGTGTATATATATAAGTTTGAGAGTGTGTGTGTGTGGAGCTTTTAGAGAGTGATATTGAGAGAGTATTAGAGTGATAGAGAGTGAGATATTGAGAGAGTTAGAGAGTGATTTGAGAGAGGGATTAGAGAGTGGATTAGAGAGGGAGTGAGGGAGTGTTTGAGTGTAAAAAGAGGGGAGGACTGCTGTGAACAACACAGCAGTAGCAGCAGTAGGGACAGCCATGGGACAGCCCAAATTCAGCCCCATGTTCAGTCCTTTGGACACCCCATTTGACAGCCTTGTAGCAGCAGGTTTTGGGGGTTATGCAACCCCATTTCAGCCCACATAGTCCCCCAAATTGTTGGCCTACTTAGCCCCCTTTCAGTCCACCTATTAACCCCATAGCACCCTCCCAAATCAGCCTATAACTAGCCAATGAGCAACCCCAAACCACTCCTGAAATTCAGCCCTTAACAGTCCACAAATTCAGCATCAATTCAGCCCCAAACACCCTCCATTACAGCCCTATACTTGACCCCCTATAACAGCCCAACATTAGCCACTTTCACCCCACATATTAGCCCATAAACCACCCTACATTTCAGCCATATATCACCCCATATTCACTCTACAAATTCATCCTTCCATGTTTTCATTTATCAACTCATTCATCCATTTTTTCTTCCACATTCACCTATCCACATACCTTCACATATACCATTTGAACCCCAATTTGCTCCACTCTTAGATCCTATTAATGCCCTATATAACCCTTAGTATTGTCCTTAGTTAGAGCCTAGTAGTGGGTTTTGAGAGGGGTAGTTAGGAGGGTTATTGTGGGTAATTTGTGTTAGTGCTTGAGAGTGACTAGATAAGTTAGTGTCCTAACTAGGTTGATATCCTAGTGGACTAGTAGAGAGGTCTAACCTAGACACTAGGAGAGTGTGGGAGAGTGAACTAGGAGGGTTGGTAGAGAGTAGGGTATGATATCTCAATATACCATAGCGTATCATGATAATACCCTAAGGTAATGTTGGGATGACCAACATGGACCATAAGATGGACTAGATGTCCTAGAACCCTAAATTTCTTGGTTGATAAACCCTAGATAGGATAGTATCTAGCTACCCTAAGGAGCCTAGGCTAGTATCCTGAGATCTAGAGGGGTTTCCTTTGTAATGGGCAAGGTATTGGTATTTACCTTGTAAAGGGTAAATGTAGGTAATAGGGTATTGTTAAGATTTTGAGTTTGACTTCTAAGATGGGGTTAGAAATAGGTTGTCTTGGTAGGTAATGACTAGATGAGGGTAGTTTAGGCTAGTCTTGACCTCCGTTGACCAAGAGTTGACTTTTTGACCAAAAGTCAACTTCAAGTCAACACTTGACTTAGAATTGACCAAAACCAAACCAGAGTTGACCAGTTGACTGAAAATCAATTGTTAGTCAACATTTGACTTTTTTGACCTAGGGTTGACTCAGTGTTGACCAGAGTTGAGTAGAGTTGACTTTTTGACCAAAAGTCAACTGTAAGTCAACTATTGACCCCGTTCGACCTAGTTTGACTTGGATTGATTCCCAGTGACTTGGTACGACCTAGTATGAACCAGTATGACCTAGTATGACTCAGCTTGACCTAGATTGACCTAGTTTTGACTTAGACTTGCATTCATGACATATTAGTTTCCTTTTTCAGTATAAAATCCTGTTTGACTTATAGTATCTTATTTTAGGTCTGTGATTACTCTGAGCGTCTGTTCACCATATCAGCTCAGGACCACAGGCGAGTACATTCACTGATAGTTTTCATTGTCTTGATATCTGCTATATCCGATTCAGTTGTAGTGTTTTACTCGATTTCCAGTCACGATAGTTCACGGACTAGTATATGTTGGATCATGACATGGGATGTTGTTCCTAGATTTTCATGGTATATTGGTACATATTCTGTCTTATTTCAGTGTATTGGTATAGACACCGATTTCAAAAGAGGACTTGCTACCCTTTTATGGAATTCCGTGTCATGACGTGTCATGTCCAGATCCATTGTACTATTCGGGGATGGGGGAGTTATTAGTGGTTGTGTGATCAAAATTCTCACAAGGTTCTATGGTACATATGGTTCATAGCTATACCCTCGCCTCATGACGGTAAAGCCTTACCCTATGTTGTTCATAGCTTTCCATGGTGACCGGCCTTATCGTTCTATTGTATACAGGGTTCATAGCCGGTCGGATGGAAAGCCTGGGCATATTTTCCTAAGTCGATCACATAACACACTAATAATTTAAGGCACCTTTTATATTTATTAACTTTGGTGACTAAGTTCTGTTCGGGAGAAGGGTTACAGCCCCGGTCCTTGTTTGGTTTAGGGGTTGTAACTCGGCTTCCGAATAGTTCCCAAGTCATCCTATATATATGTATTATCATCCTTTTAAGTACTCACATCATGATATATATATTTCCAGTTGATTTTGTCTTGTATTTCATTACAATGTCTCTTATAGAATTTGTCAATTCATATGGAACTGTTGTCGGTGTTTGTACTTGCTCATTTTCCTGACAGGATACCGTTGACAATTTTACAGATGATTTAGAGGCAGATTGCCCGACCTATTATGGGGTCGAGTCAGATGGAGTAGACCCGGACTGTGGCTTGTTGGTAGAGCCACTAGACTTTGCTCACCATGAGTAGTGTAGTTTAGTTAGATTTGCCTGGCCTACGAGCCAGCTAGTATTTTCAGATTGTAGTATCTTATATATATTTTTCTGTGACTCTGGGTTGTTGTGTATAGCTCTGGACTTGTGTGTATCTCGGACTAATTTTCTGTTTTATCTATCATATCTCTTTTCTATGCTATCTATCTTAGTTTGATATATGTGATTGAGACTGTATTGCTATGTCACCTCCATTCGGAGTGTATATACTGTACAGGTACATTTATCTGTTTTAGTCGTAGTATTTACAGACCCTATATACAGCGTTCTACCGTCGATACTGCGGCGTAGGCTGGACGTAACCACGTGCTCCTGCCCCTCTTCAGGGTGCGGGTCGTGACAGCTAACAATCCCCCTCCAAAAGGTCAATTTCTAATCCAAAATGATAGAAGGAAAGAAAATACGAGAAAATAAAAGAATTTCTGGACAGTTGTATACTATGCATAAATGAGATGGACTACAACCTTGAATCTCACGTAGTGGCCATTGTCTTTGTCTGAAGAAGAGCTTGATGGACTACAATTTGAATCAGTCTTCTTGAACCAGATTCAGAAAATAGCACACATAGTATGCTAGAGGTACTTGGGTCTATCGGATGGCGCGTTTGGTTGGCCATGCGCACTTTTATATATTCATGAGAGTTGTCTAGGATCGCCATGTCCTATTGTTGCGGCCTTCATGACCTCTCATATAGTTAAGTCCTCAAGGGTTGGTGATAGGAATCAACCCTGCATATCATGCTTGGACTTATTAAGAGTTTTAAACTCACCCTATCCATATCACACAAGAAGCACTGTCACCATAGGGATAGGGTATCAATGTACACATGTACAGCCTCTTGGGCTTTTATTTTAAGAGAATTTAATCTCAAGGTCAGTGTTCCATAATAGTCACCTAGTCCAGCTTGTTTCTACCCATTGAACCGGCTTATTGGGATCTCCAGTCAGACTCGGTTGGGTTGCCACTGCTGGTGACTAAACTATGGGCTTAACCCCATCCCCCTCGATGAGTCTAGGAATAATTTTCTGGACAAACTCTTCGTCAAGAGTAAACAAACTCTTCGTCAAGAGATATATAAAGTTCTTTTATAGTCAAGAACTACATTTTTGCCGTTTAGGCTCTTTAAATGTCTTGAAATGCAGCTGCACCTGCAAGTACATGTTAATCTTAAAATTCACAAGATCATGCTTTACCAATTCTTTAGCATAATTTATAAAAATGACAGGTACAAAAATATGTATATCAAGTATATGCATAATAAGATGATTAATCTATTCAATACTTTATGAAGTCATGGCAAAAGTAAAATTTAGACCTGGATCCCTTTGATATATACATAGTAAGATATCTGATCCATTTAGCCTTAGTACAAGCTATGTTTAAATATACAAATTCAAATTCTTTGATACTCCTAGATATGATAGTGGTCACATGGACCTGTCAACTTATGAGTATCTAAGTTATTCCACAGGTGAAACCTTTAGTAATTTTGTATACGAAGAATATGTCATATAATGACTTAGAATATATATATATATATATATATATATATATATATATATATATATATATATATATATTTGATATCACACGCACACACACGATTTGGAGGGCTCGAACCTTGTCGGCCCCTCCGGGTGTCCGCTCTAATACCACTAGGCTAGAGAGCTCGGACGACTCAGAAAATAATTAAAAACCTCTGAAACTAGTAGAAGTTTATTTTATTTAGGAGTACTTGGTTTGACTAAGTCAAATGTTTGGGTTACTCCTAAATCATACTTTGTGTCCTCAAACCATTTAACAAAATGTATGATTCCACTAATTGTTAATATAAACCTTTAGATAGTGAGTCAAAATCATCTGACTCTGTCACTTGTTAAAGTATGACACAATATCTTTCACCCATGGCTCTAAAGGTTTCTCTTTACTAGCCACGTTTGAAAAAATGACAGTTTATAGTACTAGAATAATAGTTTAAGTGATTTTGCTAATAAACCTTAAAAAAATTAGTCTATCAAGTGTTGATTAATTTGGGTTAGCTATAGGGGCTGGTTCCCAGCTAGCGGAGGTCCACAGGGGAACGATTAAGTACCGTGTCGCTTAGGGCTATTTACGTCCGGTTGACAGAAGGACCCTTTCGACTTGTACCCAAAATAATCTCAACTTTTAAAACTTCAGATTTAAAGGATTTGCAATTTCACTAACTACTTTGTTGTGACTAAATTGTTTTAGTGAGTCAAAACAATTATAGCATAACGAAATAAAGGTAAAGACAAAGTTTGTCTAAATATTGTGACAGAACAATATAGAGATTTCTTTCCGATTAGAAATTCTAATATTGTGATAATATATTCATTTAATATTCAAATATGTAAATCGGTCAAGGAAAGAATATTATCCATTATCACCGTATTCTACATACAGAAACCAATGATGGCTCACAGACTTCATATATTTGTCCAACTAAACTTAGTAATCAAAATGATAGAATATGTGAATTATAAATTTGAAAATTTACCTTTCCACGTGATCGTTGCAATTTTGTACTTCTTAATTTCGGCCTAGTAATAGCACTTCAGAAGAAATATCATTTGGTACATAATTTTTAGTTCTATTAATCTTACTAAACAACCATTAGTATCCAGTAATTTGGAAAATCACATTCAGAAAGATAGAGCAAAGAACTTTGTTTTATGTACCTTCACCCTTAGCATGTTTGCTCCTTTTCTAGTTAAGTAACAATCTCTAATGCCTCTGACTTAGAGAGAGAATATTGCAAAGATCATGTTAATAGTAAGAGTACAAAATGTAAATATGTATTATTGCATCCTTAACATATTGCTTCTTTCATTGACAGATAAAATATTTCTAATGACTTTTTCTTCAAGAAAATAGAGGTTAGTATACATATTAACAAAATGTAAGTAAAACGATGCATACCTTGTTCATTCAGCACAATAATACATTCTTGCACAATAGTACATTTTTCAATAAATTTTAACAATAAAAATAATTCCGCAATATTTGTAAAATAGTCAGATAAATAGTTTTTGTTAGATATTTCTTAATTACAAAAATATCCTTATTGATTATGTAGTGCAAAATCAATACATACAATCATATATATTTATATCATCAATGTGAAACTTTTCATTAAAATATCAACTAAGTAAATAATGCAGCAAGAACAAGTACCAAACTATGACCGATTAACCATGCATGATTGTTTAAAAATCAAAAGTATCTATAGATCCGAGACCGAAAATAATTGTAGAACTTTAGTTACTACGGAATTTTCTTTGGATCCATCTACACCAATAGTAGGATCCTCATTTATGAAAAAGTGAAATACCTTAATATTTAATTGTAACTACTAAACAATCCCTTAAGGAAAATGTTTCAGCAAGTGTGCTAGTCCAATATACACATACTTAGTAGGCAAAGAATAATTTAAGCTAAAGCAAAAGAAAATCAAATATAGTTAATGAGCGAAACTTTTCAATATCATCATGTTAAGAGATATTAACTTATACAAAGTTTATGAGCAATTTTTTTTAATGAGGTCGTCTCAATCCAATAGTATTATACTGACTCATATCACAATCAACCAATTCTATGAAAATATACAATATATATTATTATAACTTTATAGATCCACAAGCAAATTCTTTGTAGAAAATAAGAGTGATGTGAGTATGAGATAGACTTTGTTTTCCACCATTTTGAGTTTGAAACTCAATCTGAATGCAAACAAATCTAAACACAAGACGCTGATTGAGACAAGTGAGAAACAAATCTAAACACAAGATGTTGATTGAGACAAATGAGAAACAAATCTAAACACAAGACGCTAATCAAAGCCAAATAATTTAAAACTGAATTTTGTGTTTCTCCATTCAAATAAGGAAGAGAGGTAGAGTTTAAAAAGACAAATCTTTATAACTCATGGTTCACAAATCTTTTACATACATTGTTCAAAACAATTAAACAAATAAAAAATAAAACAAAGTTTGACAATGACAATAAAGCCACGTGCATTTCAAATTAGTAAATGGACATGAAAATAAAATGTAGACATAATGTGGACAAGTACTTTCAAAGGTCGTACAAGCCTAGAAATAAATTTTTAATGAAAAGGTGAAGCAAACTCTAATAATGCAACTAATAGTAAGTCCATTCTTACTTTTGCAATATAGCATACTTGGTTATTGATTCCCATGTATGTATTATAACAAATACAAGCAGTTGCAATACCATGCAAGTTACTGCGGTAAATAGTTGTAGTATAATCAAATATGAATATGTTCCAGTTGAAAATTAACCACCTATTGTAGTTTGTGATGACAAATCAAAATACTGTGAAAGATATAATAGGGTCTACCAGTGATATACAACTTTCAAGAAGAGGAGCCAGGCACGATCTTGGCAGAATGATAATAACCACAATACCTATTAATGCTATTGCTAATCAAGTGTAAACATTTCACTCAAGTACCAGATGAGTGTAAGAGTTTCAATCGTAGGAATATCTTTGTAACAAAAATTTGTTAGCACTCATTTAAACAAATCGGTTACAACAACATTAAAATTGTAATAATTGTAATAATGATAGAAATAAATGAATTTAATTGGAATTACAGATTTTGAGTAATTACAATTATGTAGACAATAAATGAAGTTGCAATTTTAGGATAACTATATGAAGAAAATCATTACTCACATAAATACCAGAAAATATTTCTCAGTAAGATAAATTCAATTTTCAGTAAATAGTATACTCTATTTTTAAAGATGCAAAAAATTTAAAATTGAAGAAAATTTACAATGTTGAAACCAAATTTTCTGACAAAACTCTTGGTTCCAAGAGTTCAATGAGATGACCAACTTGGTTAAACCAAATAATTTAAAATGGGAAAGAGACTAATCCAATTAAGTAAATCTATTAAATGCATTAAAATTGTCCTAGACAACAAGGCACTAAAATGCATATATCTCAAATGGATCAAATGGAACAATAGCATAAAGGAAAAAAAAACGTGAACTTAAGAATCATTAATATATTCAACATAAAGTAACATAAAAATCTGTCATAGGAACTTATGACCGTGAACTTGTGCTCACCTTTTGAGAGATTTTAATGACGAAATACTATCCCAACTCATCAAAGTCAGAATATGGGCTCTCTTGCATTGTAGATGAAAAAATAAAGTAAAACGGTAGTCAGAGTGCCTATTTAGTAGAGATGAACAAATGAGCTCCGTCAATCGTGTGGACGGTGTCACACCATGTCTTTTATTAACTTATATGATATTATACCATATGAATATATTTAAATTGTGCATAATGATGAATAAAAATATGATATTTCAATGATCAATTAACTCTTAGAATGATGGAAAATCTTCACTTTAATATCTGCAACAACAAAATAAAACAGTAAATTATTACCGGCCTCCGGGGAAGTCGCGCACGTAGCACTGCCCAAAGAGTTAATTCGGATCTGTGTCAACCTTGTCCGAATGCTCATAGTGGTAAAATTTCTACTCCACCGGAATCTCCTTGCCGCACACGACGTAGAGAGAGTGACCCTCGACTTAGCTCTGCCCAGAGCAACAAACCAAGAACAAAAGAGTTTCGGAGTGACAAGAATTCGTGAGAGAGAGAGAGAGATGTCCTTGGTTCAAATCTTGACTACAACAAATTTTGTTTTATTTATATTTTTTTACATTATGTATGGGCCCATTTAAAAAAATTTGTCTCGAGCCCCCCAATTGCTCAGGGCCGGCCATGTTAGCTATAGTAGAATTGGAATTTTATGAATTGGACAAATTCACACGGCGGTGTTTGGTTCTCAACTCCTATGAAAATCAAGAATTTTGCATTTTAACAGACCAACAGACGTAGATTTACTTATTGGACATTTTAGTTTAGTATTTTTCATTCAGTTTGTAATTTATTGTTTGTGAACCAGAGACATGGTTTGGCGGACCCAACTCCTCATTTTAGTCCCACATCGGTAAGGCATTAGGAATGACCACTGTTTATAGTACTACACTCAGCAAGGCCTATCACGACTTGAATAGGATCTGTTCTATAGGCTCGTACTACTGTATCCTTGAGTTCTAAGACCATCTCCAATGGTGATTTCTAAAATTGTGTTCTTATCCTACTTGGCATCTATGTGTCACATAATAAAAGGACCAATTTAATGGTGTGGGGCCCAATAATAATTGTGAGAGAGAGTGAAAAATTTCTATGAGAGTTTCTACATGTAGAAACTCCTAAAAATTTCTATCCTACATCATTGCCACCTATGATAGAAATGGTGATAGAAACTACTATTGAGATAATTTTTTTCTAAAATGAATTTCTTCCATAGAAATAGGCAAGATAGAAACCCCCACTAGAGAGATGGTCACTGTCTGGTAGATGACACGTGGCCCCTCGTCTAGAGCGTGATTAACGGCTGGGATCCTTCGGGCTCTCAACAGTAGAGGATCGTTCCCGAAGATTCCCTCTCTGGGATGGACGAGCGGGTTGTCTGACAGACCTGACTTTTTTTTCCTCTTAACAAAAAAAAGAGGGTTTTGGTTCTTCTTCTTCTTCTTTCATGTTATTTTATAACAGATTTTGGTTAGTCGTGAGCGGTGTGGTTTCGTAGGGGATCGTTCCCATTCTAATTTGCTTGGGAAAACTCGGTGCAAGTATCCTCCATGGATGGTTACTGGTTACTTCTTCTTCTTCCTCTTCCTTTTTACTCAGATTTGCCCACCAAGAAAAAAAAGGCGGCTCCTTTACAAGGTATAAACCTCTGTTTTTTGTTTCAAAGATGAATCCCATTTTAGATTGTTGCTATTTTGATTCAAAGATGGGTACTTTATTGGTATTTTATTTTATTTTGGGTACTTTAATGGCTCCTTTACAGGTATAATGTCTCGCTGCAGCCATTGACGAGGTAAGAATTGTGTCCATTGGCGAGAGGCAAGAATTGCGTCATTGGCGAGGCACTCGTTGCAGCCATTTGTGATGCATAAATTGTGTCATTGGCAATATTTCGTAATTTCACTAGTTTGTTTAATACCTTTAAAGCTTACTAACATTTTTATAAGAATTGGCGATGATGATTTGGCATGAGATAAAGTTAGTTGGTGACATGTATATTACACTGCATCTTTAATGATGCATAGAAAACCATTCTGAGCTTTATATTCTTATTCCTCTTTTTTAGTGACTGTATATGCAGGTCTAAGTTCTAACGTTGAACTATACTGTATCTTGGAACTTGAACTGGATTTTTATATGTTGAAGTTGTAAGCCATTTTGAGAAGTTGGAACTTGGAACTTGGAACTGAATTTGTATAAGTTGGATGCAAATTTGAACATTCTATTATTTGTGTTGTCTAAATTTGTGGTGTATAAGTTTGAAGCGTGCAAATTTTGGCTTTAGAATTTGTATTATACGTTCTATTATTTGTAATTTGATAAGTTGGGGAGCCCATGTATAAGTTGAAGTTGTATAAGTTAAAAAAAAAATGGCAAATTTGTATAAGATGTTTTTATATGGATTCTGATTTGTGCTCTTATTTGAAGTTTTCAACTTTGGAAAATTCAGAATCCAAATTTTTTATTGCAATTTTTTGGCAGCTTTGGGCCGGCCATTTTTTGAAAGCCCATGAACCGATATAACTGATTAAACCGAAATTGCAATTTCGGTTCGGTTTAGGCCGGATTCATTTTTAAACGGTTTGGTTCGGCTAGAATCTGGTCAGTTCGGCTGCTCGTTCGGCTAGAAAAAATATTGATTCGGTTCAACCGAACCGAGCATTTGCTCACCCTACATTAATCCATGAAATCGTACCGACCGAAAATTGAGCCAAATTAATTCGGTTCAGTTTTGTTCGATTTTTATGAAACGGTTCGTTTTTCGGTTTTGAGAAACATGGTTTACGTTTATTCCAGTTTTTATATATACGGTTCAGTTTGAATTGAGCCGAATTGTTGCTCACCCCTAATCGAGACCGTAGCTTGATCCTGAAAACGTCCGCCACCTCAACAATATGCCTTTTCAACCTCTCTTTTTAGACTATTTATCAGTTGTCAAGTGTAAAAAAATTAAAAGCCTATGCAGATGCATACATATGTATCTACACAATAGATACTAAGCAAAATCGGACAAAAATACAATGTAGCATCAAAATAGGTTTCGTGTCCCATAGTTTTATTTAAATTGTGTACGTGAAAATTTTCAAATGTTCACGTTAGGAGAATAAACTTGATTAATCAATATCACTGCATGTACTAACCTACTATACTTTGACACACAAAGAACATTTGAAATTGTTCAGATTTGACCGGCCGGTCTTGGGCTGAGCTCAAAGACAAAACCTCAAACCATGTCCAATCCAAATCTGAGTCAGCTGGTTTACACCTGTCCGGTTCATGTCGGTAAAATTAGTGCATGTTTATACAACCCAAGGCGTTACATATATTACCAAAACCAACATACATGAAAGAACACTAAGTTTCATTGCCAAAGAAACTTGCATAAAAAATTTGAAAGAAGAAAAAAGGAAGTATCAAAATAGAGTATATCATTATATCTTGAGGGGAAAAAAAGAATGAATAAGAAATTTTTTATATCTAAAACTAAGGTGAAACAAACACACAGCCTTCATGCTACCATTGTTGGATCACAAATTCAGTTTATAAGTGAGTTTTCTATTGGCTAGATTTTACATCTGGAGTTATGGATAAGTGAAATTTACATATAATGATATTAGCTATAGTGAATTGAATTGGAATTTTATGAATTGGAAAAATTCACACGGCGGTGTTTGGTTCTCAACTCCTTATGAAAATCAAGGAATTTTACATTCTTCGTTAAAAAGAAAAGAAAAGAAATGAGATGAAAATTTGATGCCAGACCAACAGGCGTAGATTTTACTTATTTGTCATTTTAGTTTAGATCTATTTTCATTCGGTTTGTAATTATTTGATTGTGAACCAGAGATGCCTCTCTACTTTCCAGTGTCTCTGTGGTTTGGCGGAACCCGAACTCCTCATTTTAGTCCCATATCGGTAACGTGGTAGAAAATGTCGTTGTTTATAGTACTATCCATCACGACCTCCGTAAGGCATGAACATAGGTGGCTTTGAATTGACAGTGGATATCAACTATGCTTGACTAATGTGTAACAAGACTTGAGTTTAGAAATATGTCATGACCAGATTTGGGTTTGGATTAATATTGGTTATCTCCATTATCTCCTTCATCTAAATTTAAAAGTTTGATTTGAATTTTTTTTTTTTGCGCCAAGATACAAATTTAGCTCATCCTACGTTACATCTTTCTTCAAAATTTAATAGCTATTATGTTTGATCTATGTGGAGAAGTAAGATAATAAATTTAGTAAATGATTTGGCATATACATATATTAAAACTATAAAACCTTGAATCAAGTTTTGTGACTCATTTGTTGTATGGGAGTCTTCATGTATCATGTATGTTACATTCATATTTAATCCCTGACTTAGAGGTGCAATTAACATGTGATCAATCAATTTATGTTCGGATCAAAAAGAACAACACAATGTTTCTAATTTCTTTATGGATATAAGCCAATTATACTTCAACCATATGTACAAAGTACATGACTCATAGAATCCAGTATGTCAATCACCTCTATCCCAGATAGGTAGGTGACTGAGATGGAAGACATTCGTTTCATTTGTTCGAATTTGAGTTGGCATAGAAGCGTATCATTCCTTTCATTTATAAAATGAAAAGAGTAGAGGCACTGGACCAAAAAAATAAAAAAATTGCAACGCAGAATGAAAGTTGAGTTTAAAAAAAATAATTCACCCCAATATAGTTTTAGGTATATCTATATATATATATATATATATATATATATATAATTTTTTTGCTGCTTGAAAGTGGTGTATGAAAGTGTGAAAGTGGATGAATTTTAAGCCACTTTCACACTTCAAGTATTTGTCTGAAAATAGAGGAGACAAAAACTTGGACTCGCGATTACTTTCTAGTTCTTGTCCCCTCTTGTCCTATATGAAAAAGAAAGGACGCCACTACCACCCTTTTGAAAGTGGGTGGAACTGACAATTAAGGTTTAATTTTTTTTAATTCATGTACAAAATTTTGTAATATTAACTATTAAATTTTAGTAAGTTAAATAATAAGTATAAGTACTTGTTTTATCAATTTAGCTAATATCAAATAATTTTAAAGATAGCCATAATGTACAAAAGTATTTTATTTAATACATTATAATTACCTAAAAACTTTTTTTGATAATATTAATTGTTAATACTTAATTTAAAAAAAGTTAAAGAATTGCTGTCAATAAATTATTCCAATTTAGTTACAAAGTAATACTTAAAATTTTAATTATATAATTAATTTTAAAATATTTAAAATAATTTGGTTTTATGATTAAAAATAAGTACTTAAATAATTTAATTAAAGAATAAATTTTGATAATATTATTATAATTACAATTACAATTACAATTCTAATTTAAATTATAATTAGTATTATTTAAACAATTATTAGTAAATAATTAATATTTTATTATTAATTAGTATTAGTAATTAATTAAATTTTTAGTAACAGTAAATAGTTAACTTAAGTTAATTAAGATACTTAACTTAATTAAACTAATAAACAAAATAATTCTTAATACTTAAATTAAGATAATTAACTTAATTAAATTGGTTAAATAATTATTAAACAAAATAAATTCTTAATACTTAAGTTCATTATTTTGTATTGTTATAATATACTTTTCATTTTAACCCGTCTTTCATAAACATCCAAACATTGAAAACCACTTTTAGTAAACAAGAACTAGCATCAACCTTAAAAGCATACGCATTTTATTTTCACTAGGGAAAAAAAAATCACTTTTACACTTTCAGGCAACCAAACAGTCCAATGAATCAATGTTCGAACACGTAGGGTGTGTTGATTGCAAGTGAAAAATATGTGGAAAAGAAATTAATTCCATGGAATTTTAAAAAATTTCCATGGAAACTTAATTTGGGTGTTTGATTGTCATTATTTTCCACGGAATAGTTATTTTCCATAGAAAGGATATTTTCCTATGGGTTGGACAAGTTTCATTTCCCACCATTTTTAAGAAAATATGGAAAATGATAGTTTTTTGAAAAATAATTCCATGAAAATATAAGCTATCAAACACTACAATTGGGGGAAAATTTGTGATGAAAATATTTTCCTTGAAAAAAAAAGTCCAATCAAACACTGGCAGAGTGAAATTTGACAGAGTTGCCAAAAGTTAGGAAGTTTGGATACTGAAAGCTCTTCTTCACTGTTATCGCTTCTTCGAGCACAAGAATTCTCCAGAAAATATGATGGTAATACGCAATTACACTGTATTTCGTCACGATTAAGGTTTTGGATTTTCTCTTTGGTATAAAATGGAGGTCATGTTGAGTTACATTTGGATTTTGTCATCTAAGAATCTGAGGTATACAATATTTGTGAGGTCTGTTTACAAAATTTTAACTGTAAAATCTCCAGCCTAGTGTAACGGCCCAAATGTTGCACCCCGTCCGAGGCCCAGTTGCATAACCTGTTCGCGGACCAAGGTTATGCGGGAAGCTTCCAGAACATTCTAGAAGATGGCGGAAGGCTCTAGAAGATTGTGTATCTCCGGAAGGCCCAAGATCGTTCTAGGAGGCCCAAGAAGCTTCTGGAAGGCCCTTGAAGTTTTCTTTATGTTGCTAAGGAATAAACCTGGAATATGTCATTCCAGTTATGGTAGAATGTAATAATCCTTGGAATATTTCTTCCAGGACTTTCCTTGTATTGCTCTATGAGCACTTATAAAAGGGGGAGGCTCTCATTTGTTCCTCACCACCTAAAAATTGTAAGCATTCTCCAAGTCAATAAAGAGATTCTTACTAGTCCTATCTTTGCTCCACTATTCTAGTTTTCTTAGCGATCTAGCTAAGTCGGGATGGGAAGGCTTGCACGAGTCTTTGAGGAGAAAGACTGCGCCGCACGGGACGAAGTGCTAGCAAAAATACTAAGTCCGTGACAAGTGGTATCAGAGCAAATGTTCGATCGCCGTCATGTCTTTGACCGAAGCCATCATCAACGAGGATCCCGCAACCCTCTTCGCCTAAGGAGAAGGCGAAGACTTCGAGGAAGGGCAAGAGCAAGGAACCGTCGGTGGAACGGGCTCTTGGCGAGTTGGCTGGCCGGGTTGAGATGCTGGAGAAAGGCGTGACGGGCGTCGAGTATCAAGTGGAGCAGAACCAAATGGCTCACGAGGAATTCGCCCAGGGTTTGGAGGCGGATGTCGCCACGGCTATGACGGAGTTCCGAGAGCATCTCCGCGAGATGCAGGCCGAGTTCGAGGAGGAACGAAAGGCCACGAAGGCGGAGATTGCTAAACTACGCAAAGAGCTACAAAACAAGGCGGAGGTCCTCGAGAGGGCCATTGCTGGTGGTCTGACTCCGAGGAGGGAGTCGACGCAGAGGGTGAAGTATCCAGAGCCCAAATCCTTCACTGACGTACGGGACGCGAAGGAGGTGGATAACTTCATCTGGAACGTCGAGCGTTACCTGAAGGCGGTCGCATCGGATGAGATCGACAAGGTAACACAGCGTCCCTATATTTTCTGATGATGCTACGCTGTGGTGGTGACACAGGTGCATTGATATAGAAAAGGGGCTCTGCAAGATCGAGACTTAGGAGGATCTCAAGAAGGAGATCAAGTCTCAATTCTACCCAAAAATGTGGAGTATGTCGCAAGACGGAGTTTGCGTCAACTCAAGCACACCGAGACGATCAAGGAGTATGTGGCGGAGTTCACCCGCCTGATGCTCACCATTTCCAGTATGGCGAAGAGGATCTCCTGTTCGCGTTCCTGGAGGGTCTACAACCATGGGCGACACAAGAATTGCAGAGGCAAGATGTGTCAGATCTGAACACGGCTGTTGCGGCAGCCGAGAAGCTGATGGAGTATCGACGAAATGATGCCCCAAAGCCCAAGAAAAAGATCACCACCAAGTTCAATGGTGGGGGAGCGAAGAAGAACAACGGAAAGGGAGGCCCGCCGCCGAAGGACAAGCCACAAGCAAAGCCTTCGACATAGCGGAAGATCGAGTGCTATGTGTGCGATGGAAATCACCTCGTACGGGACTGTTCGAACAAGGGCAAGAGGGTGAATGCGGTCCAAGGCGAGGAGGCCGAGGACCAGAAGCCTAAGAAGGGGGCTCACATGGGTGCCCTGCGCCTGTTGAATGCTTTGAAGAGCAAGGCGGTAGTGTCCAAGACCCCGAATCGAGAGCTGATGTACGTGGACGTGAAGATCAACGGCCACAACACCAGGGCGATGGTCGACACGGGAGCAACCCACAACTTTATCTCGGACAGGGAGGTCCGACGCTTGAGTTTGGCGCTGGAAAAAGACTCAAGCACGATAAAGGCAGTCAACTCTGAGACGCGCCCGTGCAGGGGGTGGCCAAAGGGGTGAAGATCCAAGTGGGAGACTGGAGGTGTCACCAATCTCACGGCAGCACCACTGGACGACTTTGACATGATCCTTGGGATGGACTTCCTCACTTCGGCAAAGGCGGTCCCAATGCCGCATCTGGGAGTCATCGGGATCATGGAAGAGATCTCCGTGCATGGTGACAACTGCACGAGGCGAGCTTACGAAAGGAAGGCTCTCTCCGCATTACAACTCAAGAAGGGATGCGACACGGAGAGATGACTTACCTTGTTGTACTCAAGTCGGAGGAGGCGCCCGTGCAGGGGGATCTTCCGCCCGAGATCGATAACATCCTTATGGAGTTCGGGGACGTCATGCCGAAGGAGTTGCCGAAGAGGCTACCTCCGCGGAGGGAGGTAGACCATGCCATCAAGTTGGAGCCGGGCACGAAGCCGCCCGCCATGGCTCCATATCGCATGGCCCCGTCCGCTGGACGAGTTGAAGAAGCAACTCAAGGAGCGGCTGGACGCGGAATTCATCAGACCGTCAAAGGCCCCGTATGGTGCACCGGTGATGTTCCAGAAGAAGAAGGACGGAAGCCTTCGTTTGTGCATCGACTATCGTGCACTAAACAAGGTAACCGTCAAGAACAAATATCCCATCCCGTTGGTGGCGGACTTGTTCGACCAATTGGGAGGCGCGAGATACTTCTCCAAACTTGATCTGCGCTCGTCGGGGTATTATCAAGTCCGGATTACGGAGGGCGACGAGGCTAAGATGGCATGCGTGACGAGGTATGTCGCATATGAGTTTATGGTTATGCCTTTTGGTCTAACAAATGCTCCTGCGACTTTTTGTACTTTGATGAACAAGCTCTTTCATCCCTACCTGGATCGGTTCGTCGTGGTCTACCTCGACGACATCGTCGTGTACTCAAACACGATGGAGGAGCACATCGAGCATTTGAAGACTATCTTCCAGGTGCTAAGGGAGAACGAACTCTTCGTCAAGCGGGAGAAGTGCCCATTCGCACAAGAAGAGGTGTCGTTCTTGGGGCAATGGATCGGGCGTGGCAAGATATGGATGGACGGCGCAAAGGTCCAGTCCATACGGGAGTGGGAGGCTCCCACCAAGCCGACGGAGCTGCGATCGTACCTTGGCTTGACGAACTACTACCGGCGGTTCATCCGATGATATTCCGCCATCGCAGCGCCTCTGACCGATCTGTTGCGGAAGGATCGGGCATGGAGTTGGACGCCCCGATGCGAGGAGGCATTCGAGGCATTGAAGCGGGATGTTACGGAGGAGCCGGTCTTGTCTCTACCGGACTACTCCAAGGCGTTCGAAGTACACACGGACGCGTCCGACTTCGCCATCGGTGGGGTGTTGGTGCAGGAAGGACACCCCATCGCGTTCGAGAGCCGCAAGCTGAATGACACTGAGCGGCGCTACACGGTGCATGAGAAGAAGATGACCGCGGTCGTGCATAGCTTGAGGACATGGCGGCACTACCTCCTCGGCACCCAGTTTGTGGTCATGACGGACAATGTTGCCACGAGCTACTTCAGTCCCAAAAGAAGCTATCTCCGAAGCAGGCGAGATAGCAAGATTTTCTAGCCAAGTTCGACATGGCGTTGCAGTACAAACCCGGCAAAGAAAATCAGGTGGCCGATGCGCTTAGCAGGAAGACCGAGCTCGCATCTGTGTGCTTGCTCAAGGAGGACATTCTGGACCGTGTTCGAGTGGGAATCATGGAGGACCCACTAACGCTGGCCCTAGTGAAGCTTGCCAAGGAGGGCAAGACGAGAAGGTTCTGGCTGAAAGACGGACTTCTCTACACCAAGGACAACAGGGTGGTCGTGCCTAGGTGGAGTGGCTTGTGGAGACAGCTACTTAAGGAGTGTCATGACACAAAGTGGGTTGGACATCCGGGACAGAAGCGAACCTTAGTGCTACTGGAGGTCGCATGCTACTGGCCCCGCATGCGCGAAGATGTGGAGGACTATGTTCGCACTTATCTTGTGTGCCAACAGGACAAGGTGGATCATCAGAAGCTCGGGGGCCTGCTGGAGCCTCTTCCCGTGCCGAGTCGGCCGTGGGAGAGCATTCGATGGACTTCATCTCCGCCCTGCCGAAAGTGGGGGCGCTTGGGTCCATTCTCGTGGTGGTGGACCGATTCTTAAGTATGCGACCTTCATTGCTGCTTCGACGGACTGCACAGCAGAGGAGGCCGCGCGACTGTTCATCAGCCATGTGGTGAAGTTCTGGGGCATCCCGGTCAACATTGTCAGCGACCGAGACCCCCGCTTCACGGAGAAATTCTGGACGGAAGTGTTCAAAATCCTCGGGACGGACTTACACTTCTCGACCAGCTTCCACCCGCAGACGGACGGGCAGACCGAGCGAGTCAACTCGCTACTCGAGGAGTACTTGCGGCACTTTGTGAGTGCCAACCAGAGGGATTGGGTGCATCACCTCGACGTCGCTCAGTTCTGCTACAATCTTCAACGGAGTGAGTCATCGCACAGCGGTCCATTCGAGTTGGTGATGGGTCACCAACCGCTTGTCCCGCACACGCTGAGTGCGGGGTCCTCGAGTAGAAGCCCCGCGGCCAACCAGTTCTCTTCAGATTTCAAGGCAAAGGCGGACATTGCCAAGGCATTTCTGGAGAAGGCCGCGAGGAAGATGAAGAAGTGGGCCGACGCGAAGCGAAGGCCGGTTGAGTACAAGGAGGGGGACATGGTACTGGTGAAGCTGCAACCACAACAGTTCAAGGTATTCCGCAAGGTGGACAAAGGACTGATCCGGAAGTATGAAGGCCCCTTTCCCGTGCTCAAGAAGGTCGGCAAGGTGGCCTACAAGCTTGAACTCCCTGCCAAGCTGAAGATTCATCCAGTCTTCCATGCCAGTTGCTTAAAGCCGTACCATGAAGACTTGGAGGATCCCCAGCGGGAGTTCCGAAGCGACCAACGTGACCATGACGACTTCCTTCGACAAGGAGGTGGAAGCCGTGCTGGACAGTAGGACCATTCGGCGACGAGGCGTGTCCTCGTATGTGGAGTACCTCATCCAGTGGAAGGGCTTGCCTACGGCGAGTCTAGCTGGGAACGTGCTGATACGCTGCATCAGTTCGAAGCCGAGATCCAGGCGTTTTCAGCGAGCATGGTTGACGAGGGCGTCAACGCCTTAGGTGGGGGAGAATGTAACGGCCCAAATGTTGCACCCCGCCAGAGGTCCAGTTGCATAACCTGTTCGCGGACCAAGGTTATGCGGGTAGCTTCCAGAACATTCTAGAAGATGGCGGAAGGCTCTAGAAGATTGTGGATCTCTCCGGAAGGCCAAGATCGTTCTAGAGGCCCAAGAAGCTTCTGGAAGGCCCTTGAAGTTTCCTTTTATGTTGCTAAGGAATAAACCTGGAATATGCCATTCCAGTTATGGTAGAATGTAATAATCCTTGGAATATTCCTTCCAGGACTTTCCTTGTATTGCTCTATGAGCACTTATAAAGGGGGAGGCTCTCATTTGTTCCTCACCACCTAAAAATTGTAAGCATTCTCCAAGTCAATAAAGAGATTCTTACTAGTCCCATCTTTGCTCCACTATTCTAGTTTTCTTAGCGATCTAGCTAAGTCGGGACGGGAAGGCTTGCACGAGTTTTTGAGGAGAAAGACAGTGCGTCGCACGGGACGAAGTGCTAGCAAAAACATTAAGTCCGTGACACTAGGCATAAGTTATCACAGTAAAATAATTGCAAGTCAATTAGAACTGGTGACAGTGTCCTATTTCATGAATCTCAAATAAATTTTCCTACCATTTTATAGACAATGAGAACTCTTCATGATGACCACTTAATATACGCAAAAACTTCGACATCTTGAGTTTAATATGGTAGGTACGCACATCGGTAAGGCTTGTGCTTGCTATTAAAAATTGTAGGTTCCAAATATCCAGGCAACAACCTCTATAGAATGGTGATTATGGGTTGTGTACCCATAGTTTGCAGTATCAACCGATATCGATCCGATATGGACAATACCAATACGGTTTGACATATGTCGCATCTGATAAGTCTCTTTTCTAGTCAATTTGACAAAGAAAATTGAACAAAAGACCAATTAACAAGGATGCAAAAGTATAGTAAAGTTGTAAAAACATGTAAATGATTATCTATCACAATTAAACCAATTGAAAAGGTTGACTAGAATTCATTCAATTTCAAAACTAGTAAGAAACAGGCCGGGCCGAAATATTTTGATGCCCAGGACGAAATACAAAATGATGCCCCTTCTTCAAAAAATGTATTAGAAATAAAATATCAATTTTTTTTGAATGATACAATAAATCAAAGTGAACTCTTTTAGACTGGGGCCTGATACATGCCAGCTAACCTTAAATTTTGCATCAGAAATATATCTTGCCAAATGGCAATTCTACTTCCATAGTTTAAAAAAAAAAAAAATTCAATGCAATATGCTATTTAACATTTCTTGTTTTTGTTTTTTCAGCACTAGGATTGAGATATATGGACTTGTTTGTCTAATTTATCAACAACAGAGAAACTCAAGAAACATAAAAAGAGTCAAAATCATGAGAAACAAAAGTTACAAGAGGAACAAAAGTTACAAGAGGAACAAAAGTTTCAAAATATTTGTGTTGTTTGTGGAATATCTGACATGGACTTTGTCCTGTTCATGTATCTTCACTTCAAATGTCCTTAATTTCTTTCTTGGGCTAATATTGGTTGATTTCTGTGTTTATGAAGAACTGCAGCTTGAATGTTGGAGAAACAGTACCAACCCAGTTTGTGTATTATACTTCAATTCTCATATTATATTGGGATCTAAGAATCAAAACCAAAGGTTTCCATACTGATATGAAATCTATATTGGTATAACACATAATTCTTCCATTGTCATTGTCATGCATGCATACAACCGGTTGTAAAACGGCAACCTGGCTGAGTGGGTTCGATTCAACAGAAAAGCGAATTATTTCTTTCAATTATAATGAAAGTTAAAAAAATGGAGAATTTTTTTACAGTTTCTTATTTATTCTTAAAGAAAACATATTTTTTTAAAGAATATTTTGGATGCTTGAATTGTAAGACTTTGGATCTCTATTTTGGATGCTTGAATTGTAAGACTTTGGAATATTTTGGATGCTTGAATTGTAAGACTTTGGATGTTTGATTGGGCTTTTTTCATGGAAAATATTTTCATCACAAAATTTCCACTAATTGTAGTGTTTGATAGCTTATATTTTCCATGGAATTATTTTCCAAAAGACTATCATTTTCCATATTTTCATCTAAAATGATGGAAAATGAAACTTGTCCAACCCATAAGAAAATATTATTTTCCATGGAAAATAACTATTTTCCGTGGAAAATAATGGCAATCAAACACCCAAATTAAGTTTTCCATGGAATTTTTTCCTAGGAAAATAATTCCATGGAATTAATTTCTTTTCCACATATTTTCCACATAAATTTCCTAAGCAAAGCGATTTTTTGTCGCTTTTACCCATTTTTTTTGTCTTTTTGTCACTTTTTGATTATTTTTTGTCTTTTTTATCGTTTTTGGTCATTTTTGTCGTTTTTACCAAAAAAAAAATTTCATTTTAAGCGATTTTTTGTCGTTTTTACCCATTTTTTTGTCTTTTTTGTCACTTTTTGATTATTTTTTGTCGTTTTTATCGTTTTTTTGGTCATTTTTTGTCGTTTTTATCAATTTTTTGTTGTTTTAAGCGATTTTTTGTCGTTTTTATCCATTTTGTCTTTTTTGTCACTTTTTGATTATTTGTTGTCGTTTTTATCGCTTTTTTGTCGTTTTTACCAATTCTTTTTCGTTTTAAGCGATTTTTTGTCGTTTTTATCTAGTTTTTTTGTCTTTTTTGTCACTTTTTGATTATTTTGTTGTCGTTTTACCCAATTTTGTCTTTTTTTTTCGCTTTTTTTTGTCAATTTTTGTCGTTTTTAAGCGCTTTTTATCGTTTTTGTAGGTTTTTTTTTGTTGTTTTTACCGATTTTTAGTCTTTTTTTTATCGTTTTTGTCGCTTTTTTGGTCATTTTTACGGTTTTTATGACATTTTTGTCGCTTTTTTTGTCGCTTTTTACTGATTTTTTTTTGTCGTTTTTGGTATTTTTTGTCGTTTTAACCGATTTTTCGTCATTTTAACCGATTTTTTGTCCTTTTTTGTTGTTTTTATTGATTATTTTTCGTTTTTGTCGCATTTTGGTTATTTTTTCCGTTTTAACCGATTTTTTGTTGTTTTTAACCGTTTTTTTGTCATTTTAACCGTTTTTTTTGGTCATTTTTTTGTCGTTTGTAACCGATTTTTTTGTCATTTTTTGTCGTTTTAACCTATTTTTTAATTGTTTTTAACCGATTATTTTCGTTTTTAACCAATTTTTTGTTATTTTGTATCGTTTTAACCAAATTTTTGTTGTTTTTTGTCGTTTTTGCCGCATTTTTGTTTTTTGTCGTTTTTACCGATTTTATGTCGTTTTTGTCGTGTTTTGGTTATTTTTGTCGTTTTTACCCTTTTTGTTTTTTTGTCATTTATACATTTTTTGACGTTTTTTGGTCATTTTTGACATTTAAACCGATTTTTTTATTATTTTTCATCCATCGTTTTTGTCGTTTTTTGTTATTTTGTCGTTTTTGTTATTTTGTCGTTTTTTACCAAAATTTTTTCGTTTTTTACCGATTTTTTGTCGTTTTTACCCCTTTTTTTATATTTGTTCATTTTATTTCGTTATTATTATTATTTTTTTTTTTCCGGGAATATTTATATTGTCACCAAACATGGGAATGCAATTTTCTAGGGAATTTAATTCCTTGGAATTTGATTCCCGGGAATATAAAATTCCCGGCTATATAGTATTCCGCATACCAAACGTCCCCTTAAAGACACTCGAAATATATACTAAGTGGGGAGTTTGTATTAATATTGTAACCAATGCTTGAATAAATACAAATAATTGTTGCCTATGGAGCTATATGACTATACAGATAATTGTCATATATATAATTTTTGACAATTATTCTAAGTCTCTATGTAACTGCGGGCCACAATATTACATACTCCCAGTAGTCACTAACTACATATATTTAGGATGGAAAATTAAGAACAGAATGGGCTTAATTAGTATATAATTATGTAAAGAAAAATTAATTTTTTGAATTTCCCCCTCGCCTTGGAGATCATACTCTGAAATTCTTCCCGGAGAACGCCTGGCCGAACTGCCAGTCGGCCAGGACGACGTTCCACGAGGTCGAGGTCCTGCGGTCGCTCCCGGTGACGCGGAAGGAGATGGACTGGCCCACGAGCACGGAGTTGGACTGCCAATTCTGTCCCCAGTTGCGCGACATCGGCATCCATCCGGTCTTCGACCCCTTGATGCCGACCCTCACCACGTCGCCGGCTCCGGCCACGTTGGTGATCAGGACCAGGTTGAAGTACTTGAACCCGTTGATCGTGAACCGGATCCCTCCCGATTTTTTGCACCCTACTCTGTAGTAGGAGTGTGGTAAAATATATTGACAATTTTACGAGATATTAGCTGCAGCGAATCAAAAGTGCACATGAGGTGGCGGGTTTGTCTAGGTAACATAATGGAAATGTATCGGACTGCAAATCCTGGAATGACGGTTCGACCCCGTCCTTGACCTCGGGGAGTGGCGAGCAGCACAGAACTTTTCTCAGTCAAATGGCGGTTCTTTTGTTAGAAAGAAAGATCATTCTTGAACTTCAAAAGAAATGCAAGATTCGAAGGCACGGAGTGCTCCCCTATCTCTTAGGTAGCGTACTTTAGTAATGACCCCTCCGGGGGCCCTGGGTTGCTTTGGCCCGCTAGCTAGCGGGAAAGAAGTCCCTTAAGAAGGCGAATTGCCCAATAGCAAAGATCGGACATTTCATAAGTCCCATTCCAAGTGTAAGTGAGTAATTAATAATGTACCTACGATAGGAGACGGGGACGATTCCGGCACGGTACTCGGCGATCTTGAGGAACATGGGCATGGCGAGGTCGAAGTGGGGGCGAGGGGGGTTGCACCAGCCGCCGTCGTCGGAAGAAAGAGCGTAGTTCGGGGGGCAGAAGTTGGTGGCGGTGACAAAGACGGAGGGGCTCCCTCCGCGACACCACCGGGGATCGTCCGTGCATTTGATCTCGAAGCAGGCGCCGCAGCTGAGGCCGCCGTTGAAGAGCGTCGTGCTCAGGGCCACGGTCTCATCGCCGTAGCCCTGGCTGTACAGGTTCCCGTATCCGCATGCTCCTCCTCATAAAAAAAGGAAACTGTTATATATATATATATATATATATATATATATATATATATATATATATATATATATATATATATATATATATATATATATATATGCTGCTTAATTTTTCACTCATTTTCTTTTATGTGTCAGGGGTACAACTAATTAACTTTATAAACCAGAAAAATATTCTTTATTTTTAAAACAACAACAACGGTTACCAAAATACGTACAAACCATAGGAGGGTACAACTAATTAACCCATATATGTGTGTGTTTTTGCGAATACTGACAGGACACGAACACTTCAAAATACACACGCTACTGTCGTGTTCGTGTCAGTGCGATGTAGTGCATAATGTAGTTTAGTCGAGTTATGGTTTGGTGGTTACCCATGGTTCCCGAGGCATCGCTCCCGCCGTAGAAAGTGGTGTGGACGCTGTGCCACTGGCCACGGCCGGTGTAGACGCCGGGAATGCGGGCGATGGCGAATGAGAAGAGCATGGAGAGAGAAATGAGGGCCACAATGGAGAGGAAAGCCATTGATGAGAAGGAGGAGGAGGAAAATGGAGGGAGTGTGTGAGGAGAGTAGGAAGGAGGTGGGCTACTTAGGGTCCGTTTGGTAAACCGTATTTGGAGGTGGAATTTGGATTTTTATGGATTTGGAGACAAATCCATGGAATCCTATGTTTGGTTGGAGATGGATTTGGATATGGAAAGTATGACAAAATCCAAAACTTGGATTTGGTTGGATTTTGGAGGAAAATAATAATTATTCTTTAATAATTTCGTTAAAATATTTATTATTTAATAATTTTGTTAAAAATTAGTAAATTAAAAATTAGTTAATCTTTAATAATTTCGTTAAAAATATTTATTCTTTAATAATTTCGTTAAAATTAGTTAATTAATAAAGAAAACTAACTATTTTATTAGTATTATTAATTAATAAAAAATAGTATTATTAATTAAAAAATAGTTAATTTGGTTATAATCATAATTAATAATTTATTAGTATTATAATAATATTAATTAATAATATTTTATTATTTAGTTAATAATCATAATTTACTAGTATTATTATATTATTATATTATTATTATAATATTAATTAATAATTTATTAGTATTATTACAATATTAATTAATAATCATATCCTATGTTTAGTATTATTAATTAAAAAATTAGTTAATTAGTTAATTTAGTTATAATCATATTAATAATTTATTAGTATTATTATAATATTAATTAATAATTTATTAATAACTATTTTATTATAATCTTAATTAATAATATTTTAATCACAATTATAATCATATTTTATAATAATTTAATTAATATTTTACTAATCATAATAATATTAATTTATAATTACTATTTTTAAAATATTTAATTTAAAGTTAATTAATCGTTAAATATTAATTATTAATTTATAATTACTTAATTATTAATTATTAATTAGTATTATTATAATATTAGTTAATAATATTTTATTATTTAGTTAATAATCATAATTTACTAGTATTATTATATTATTATTATAATATTAATTAATAATTTATTAGTATTATTATAATATTAATTAATAATCATATCCTATGTTTAGTATTATTAATTAAAAAATTAGTTAATTTTGTTATAATCATATTAATAATTTATTAGTATTATTATAATATTAATTAATAATTTATTAATAACTATTTTATTATAATCTTAATTAGTAATATTTTAATCACAATTAGAATCATATTTTATAATAATTTAATGTAGTGCCCCGTCCCGCAAAGTCAATCGGAGGAATCGAAACGCCGACGGCGTTCGGTCTTAGCCTTGCAACGGCTTGCTCGGAGACATCGCTCAGGTGGGGTAGTTTCGGTGAACTCTCCTCATCTTTGCCTTCACATAATAAATCGTGTTTTCAACTTGCACAAGTTAGGCTTGATAATAAAAGCTACGCATCCACATAGCTAAGGGAATAATCCCGACGGGTCAAAATGAGTTAGAACATGGAAAACGTCCCACGGTCGGCTTAGAGTTGGTGCACGGCGTGCTTTGAAAATGACACTCGGTCCTTCGTCCCGTGGCTTGGGAGAAGGAAAGTTGGTCTTCGGTGCAAAAGTTGAGAGTTAGCCTAAGTCATGGGCGTCGCCCGCACAAATGCTTGCTAAAGCATGTACGGTCCGGTCCCGCAAGGCTTGGCATAGCCTTTGCTCGTCCCTTGGGTTAGTTGTAGGCTTGTGTGAGTTAGGCAAAGTTATGCCGGTCAACCTAAGTTATTCTACGTGCTGTCCCGCTCATTCTGCGGTTGTCAAGTTAAACAGTCCCACGATTCCAAGGCCCGTCATATGAAGTATGACTTGGGCGATAATGTTGCATAGAACACGAGTCGGTTTAGAGGCACGAGCCACGGTTGGTTCAGTGGAAAGTTATCCACGGTTGGTCGACACTCAAGAAAACATGTTATGTTCAAGTTAAGTTGGAAGGCTATGCAGTAGCCGTTCCCTGAGTTCAAAGAACGTTAAGTCTAAGCGATGGTTAGTCGCCGAGGCAACCCTGGTTAGGGGCTCTGCAAAGGAAGTATGAAAAAGGGAAAGAGTTAAAACAACCAAGTAAATGAACTGATCACATAACAAGCCCAAACTGTATCCTAAACACTCCATGTAACCCTTATGAACTTGGACACTTGTCGACAAGGGGTGGTTTCTTCGAGCGGAATTCCGGGGCCACGGGACCGTCTCGGCCTAGGAAGAAACAAGTTGTAGCCGAGCTGGGTAATAGGCAACGCTGGTTAGGCGATCGGTAAGGCGGGGACTTTCATCGGGGCTCGCTACCTGCGTTGAAAGGGTCCCGTACTGCCAGGCTACGTCCAAGGCGGCTGGTTAGGCCAATCCCATAACAAACACTTAATAATAATTGTTGTTTTCAACTAATATGATAAGTTTTGTGTCGGCACGGGCGGCAATCCGTGTGCGTGCCTTTGGATTGAGTTGAATATGTATGAGTTAAAAAGACACAATGTCGGAGCCTAAGATTTAGCTACAGCAAAGGCGACGTGCTTCGGCACGAGATGTGGTGTCGACTTTTAAGTTGCGAGTTAAGTCAAAAAGGGCCGTAGGGCATGTTGTGTGGAGTTACGTTGAGTTATGAGGCACGGCCGCGTTGTCACAACACAAGTATAGGCAAGACTGAGCGAGGAGGCGTTGCCTCAGAGTTATCGATGCACGAATCGAGTTCATGGCACGACCGAGTCGTTACGTCCCAGAGTTTGGCACGAAAGATAAGTATAAGTCGGTGCGTCGACAATGCAAGCACGAGAAAGGTCTAGAGGCAAGGAAATGGAGTCCTTCGTGTAGTTGCGTCTCTGATTATGGCCGTAAGGCAAACACGACTTGATAGGTTAACGTTGTTGGCACGAGAAGTGGTCTAGTGACAAAGTATGAGTTAACGTTGACATTGCAAGCACGGGATGGTTCTGATACACAAGTTGCGCTAAGGCGCCGGTCCTAAACTGATCCTAAGGCAAGAATAGAAAGACAATCGAAAGAGGGTTTATGTTACACAAAGTAAATGAAACGTGTAGGTTTTGTATGGGTGGGCGAGAAGCTCACTCCACCAGTACAGTGGTACTGACACCCACACAGTGTTTCATGTGCAGGCACAGGTAGAAGCTCGTGGCGCGGAGCTCGCTTGGATGCGTCGAGGCACGGAGTTCCTTGGCGAGTCGAAGCGTGCGGTCGCGTGATCTGAAGACTTATACAGGACGTAATGTATGGACATCACCTTCCGAAGCTTCTGCTGGAATCAAGTATTGTATCGAGAGATGAGAGAGAGCAGAGTGACTTGTAATTGAGAGAAAAGTGAGCATGAGAGACTTGTAATATTGGCCTTGCGCCCCATTGTAATCTTTGTTTCAATATCAATAAAGATCATCTTTTGAGAAACTTGTGTTTGTTCTAAATTCCACTGCTATTATTTAACGTCTCTGCTTGGGACTTCTCTGCGACGACCCCGTCGCAGCCGCTGAAATCGGCCGTTATGGAATTGCCTTGCACGAGCGCAATCTAGGCTCGTGCGGCATCACGCCTTAGCGAGGACGATCGCTCCTACGGGAGCGGGGCGTGACATAGTGGTATCAGAGCACGGCTTTACGTCCTTGGACTTCAAATCGAATTATCAGTTTTGAAAGCTCGTCATTGGAAAAAGAAGTGCGCGCTCTCTCTCAAATGTCTATCGGCATGTCCCATACAATAAGTCTAAATATTTTCGAAAGCTCGTACAAGCGTTCAATCTAACGCATCGGTAGGCCGTTGCCAAATGCGTAGATAAGGCCTTTGTGCCGAACATTGCAAACTTGACTCGATAGAAAATATGTGCTAATGTTGGCAAAGTCGTACGTGTGCCCGAATAGTCCAACATCGACCTTAGCAAGTTGCGTGTGTGCCCAATTAGTCCAACGTCGACCCTAGAAATTGAGCATGCAAACTCGAATAAAAGTCTGCACAGGATGGCTATGCACACGGCCTTTTGACTAAGTTGTGTTACGCATCGCGCACCTTGACCCTTGGTGCAAACGAGTTGCGAGCGATATCAAGTATCGTTCGGTCAGGAACGGAGATATACTTAGAGTGCCTATCGATAGAAACGCTATCGGACTAACGTTTAGGCGTATACGGAAGATTGATTTGGATTTTGAGGAAATAGTGCGAACGACTTAGTGCGTCGATACGACGTGAGCGATTACACTAGAGATTCGTCGAACGAATCTGAAGGATGTCTTAGCGCATGACGTGAACGTGATTGAGGACTAGAATTTATGGCTTGAATCCGAGTGGTGTATGCGATAGGCTCGAAGAAGAATAAGAATGAGTGTCGACGACTAGTCGAGTGGCTCGAATCCGAGTGGTGTATGGTTCGTCTTGGAAATTATTCGAGTGAATATTGAGGATTACGAGTATGTCGGCGAGGCGATGCTATCGCGCAAAGCCTTAGAACGCGTCACGCTTAGTTGGTCGTGACTTCGAATGGCCCGAACGAGCATCTCGTTCGGACAACTTGTGAATGAGCAATGCGAGTTAGAAAACGATTCGGAACGATGAATGAAAATGAATGGTCTTGATCGAGGAAACTTAGAGGATCGTACGTGCGATATCGGATTGATACAACTGAAATGCGACTTGAGTTTTGAATAATGATCTTGAAACGAGCTTGAGGAAAAGCGACTGAACTTGATCTTGAGTATTGAGAAAATTGAGGAATATCCAACTCGGACAACAGCATCAACGCACGACTCGAAATTGGTTGCAAAGGAAGATCGTCAGGTTACGCATATCGTCGATGGTATTGAGGCGTATCAAAGATCGATATGCGATAACTCGGGGGCACTCTGACTCGGCGAATGACGGTCGTGCAAATGTCATTGTTCCGTTGGATGCTATACTTGAAATATTAAAAATGTGTCGAGGAAAGGATAGACTTGGCTCGAGGACTTTCTAAGTTGAACGAATGACGATCGAACTATCGAACTTGGCTTGGATGAAAACTGGAATGTTTGGATTTGCTTCGTCGACAACCACAATGTTGATGTTCTTGTCTTATGCGAGCGCTACTCCAGCCTCGCACATGCGTCACACCGATTAGGGCGATCACTCTGCGTGAGCGCTGGTATGGTGATTCATACAGCGGGAGTGGTCGAACTTGTACGGTGCGACAGATTGTGCTTTGACTTGTGGCTTGACACGAAGTTAGACTCGAGATTGAATTGGTGTGCTTGTCGATTGAACTTGAGGATTGAGTAGGTCCAATCCGCGTATCGAGAATGAATGAGTCTAAACTCAAACAAGAGTTACGCCCCGATGAGAATGATTATTCCGCGGGAGCGTTGCGTGGTGATTCATGAACCGCCGTGGATAATCGGACTCGCGTGAGATTGGGGCACAACGTATTGTCGAGCAAGACGACCTCGTGATCGAATACATGAATTGGTTAGAATTGGTGATTTGAATGGATTCGAATACGCGCAACGAATACGCTGAGGCGAATAGGTGATCGTGCTTGATGTTTTGAAAGCTGAGTGATGCGAGTTTGGGTAGAAGACCCCGTGTGATCGACTTTGGTTTGACCCTAGGATTGGGGTCAGTGTTGGCATTATTGTTTGGGAACTATGATTCCAATCCTGACATTGACTTAGCCTCGAAAAGAAATGGCCTAGCGGTTAGGCGAGACGCCATGTTTCATGAGTTATCAGTCGAAGGATTGATCTTGAGGATTGGCATGGATGGATAGCGTGAATCACGAATGTAGAAAACCCTGCTCACGAGATTCGGCTGACATGCATATATTTCAGGGACGCCTGGGTATGTGCACGATGCGACTCGAGTGAGAATGACAAATTTTCTATCATGCGGCTTGGCTGAATGCATGTATTTTAGGGACGCTTGGAATGCGTGCACGATCCAGCCAAGTGATGCGGCGAGTTCAAGCAAGGCTTGAAATGTGGGAGTGTGTCGAGATCTTGAAATCGTGTTGAAGTAAAGATTGATAATAGTGCGAGCGTGGCTCGGAATCGCAGGAACGCGTAGGCGAAATGTGTACGATTAAGTCTTGGCCATAGAAATGGTAGGATGACTTGCCCTCAGGAAAGTCTCGAGGACGAGACTTGTTCTGAGTGGTGTATGTTGTAGTGCCCCGTCCCGCAAAGTCAATCGGAGGAATCGAAACGCCGACGGCGTTCGGTCTTAGCCTTGCAACGGCTTGCTCGGAGACATCGCTCAGGTGGGGTAGTTTCGGTGAACTCTCCTCATCTTTGCCTTCATATAATAAATAGTGTTTCAACTTGCACAAGTTAGGCTTGATAATAAAAGCTACGCATCCACATAGCTAAGGGAATAATCCCGACGGGTCAAAATGAGTTAGAACATGAAAAACGTCCCACGGTCGGCTTAGAGTTGGTGCACGGCGTGCTTTGAAAATGACACTCGGTCCTTCGTCCCGTGGCTTGGGAGAAGGAAAGTTGGTCTTCGGTGCAAAAGTTGAGAGTTAGCCTAAGTCATGGGCGTCGCCCGCACAAATGCTTGCTAAAGCATGTACGGTCCGGTCCCGCAAGGCTTGGCATAGCCTTTGCTCGTCCCTTGGGTTAAGTTGTAGGCTTGTGTGAGTTAGGCAAAGTTATGCCGGTCAACCTAAGTTATTCTACGTGCTGTCCCGCTCATTCTGCGGTTGTCAAGTTAAACAGTCCCACGATTCCAAGGCCCGTCATATGAAGTATGACTTGGGCGATAACGTTGCATAGAACACGAGTCGGTTTAGAGGCACGAGCCACGGTTGGTTCAGTGGAAAGTATCCACGGTTGGTCGACACTCAAGAAAACATGTTATGTTCAAGTTAAGTTGGAAGGCTATGCAGTAGCCGTTCCCTGAGTTCAAAGAACGTTAAGTCTAAGCGATGGTTAGTCGCCGAGGCAACCCTGGTTAGGGGCTCTGCAAAGGAAGTATGAAAAAGGGAAAGAGTTAAACAACCAAGTAAATGAACTGATCACATAACAAGCCCAAACTGTATCCTAAAACACTCCATGTAACCCTTATGAACTTGGACACTTGTCGACAAGGGGTGGTTTCTTCGAGCGGAATTCCGGGGCCACGGGACCGTCTCGGCCTAGGAAGAAACAAGTTGTAGCCGAGCTGGAATAGGCAACGCTGGTTAGGCGATCGGTAAGGCGGGGACTTTCATCGGGGCTCGCTACCTGCGTTGAAAGGGTCCCGTACTGCCAGGCTACGTCCAAGGCGGCTGGTTAGGCCAATCCCATAACAAACACTTAATAATAATTGTTGTTTTCAACTAATATGGTAAGTTTTGTGTCGGCACGGGCGGCAATCCGTGTGTGCCTTTGGATTGAGTTGAATATGAGTTAAAAAGACACAATGTCGGAGCCTAAGATTTAGCTACAGCAAAGGCGACGTGCTTCGGCACGAGATGTGGTGTCGACTTTTAAGTTGCGAGTTAAGTCAAAAAGGGCCGTAGGGCATGTTGTGTGGAGTTACGTTGAGTTATGAGGCACGGCCGCGTTGTCACAACACAAGTATAGGCAAGACTGAGCGAGGAGGCGTTGCCTCAGAGTTATCGATGCACGAATCGAGTTCATGGCACGACCGAGTCGTTACGTCCAGAGTTTGGCACGAAAGATAAGTATAAGTCGGTGCGTCGACAATGCAAGCACGAGAAAGGTCTAGAGGCAAGGAAATGGAGTCCTTCGTGTAGTTGCGTCTGATTATGGCCGTAAGGCAAACACGACTTGATAGGTTAACGTTGTTGGCACGAGAAGTGGTCTAGTGACAAAGTATGAGTTAACGTTGACATTGCAAGCACGGGATGGTTCTGATACACAAGTTGCGCTAAGGCGCCGGTCCTAAACTGATCCTAAGGCAAGAATAGAAAGACAATCGAAAGAGGGTTTATGTTACAAAAGTAAATGAAACGTGTAGGTTTGTATGGGTGGGCGAGAAGCTCACTCCACCAGTACAGTGGTACTGACACCCACACAGTGTTTCATGTGCAGGCACAGGTAGAAGCTCGTGGCGCGGAGCTCGCTTGGATGCGTCGAGGCACGGAGTTTCTTGGCGAGTCGAAGCGTGCGGTCGCGTGATCTGAAGACTTATACAGGACGTAATGTATGGACATCACCTTCCGAAGCTTCCGCTGGAATCAAGTATTGATCGAGAGAGAGAGAGAGCAGAGTGACTTGTAATTGAGAGAAAAGTGAGCATGAGAGACTTGTAATATTGGCCTGCGCCCCATTGTAATTTGTTTCAATATCAATAAAGATCATCTTTGAGAAACTTGTGTTGTTCTAAATTTCGCTGCTATTATTAACGTCTCTGCTTGGGACTTCTCTGCGACGACCCCGTCGCAGCCGCTGAAATCGGCCGTTATGGAATTGCCTTGCACGAGCGCAATCTAGGCTCGTGCGGCATCACGCCTTAGCGAGGACGATCGCTCCTACGGGAGCGGGGCGTGACATTTAATTAATAATTTACTAATCATAAACATTAATTTATAATTACTATTTTTAAAATATTTAATTTATGTTTAATTAATCGTTAATTTAATTTATAATTACTTAATTAAATTATTAATTTATTACATAATTATTAGTACATTATTATTACTTATTAATTATTAATTATTAATTTATAATCGTTAATTATTAATTATTACAAATATTTAATTATTACTTAATTTATAATTACTTAATTTATAATCGTTAAAATAAGCGTTAATTATTAATCGTTAATTATTTAATTATTAATTATAATTACTTAATTTATAATCGTAATTATTAATTATTACTTAATTATTTATTACTTAATCATAATTACTTAATTATTAATTATTAATTTATAATCGTTAATTTTTAATTATTAATTATTAATTAATTATTAATATTATTTAATTTATAATTACTATTATTAATCGTTAATTATTTAATTTATAGTTATAATTATTAATCGTTAATTATTAATTATTAATCATAAAACCAAATCCTATGTTGGTTGGAGTTGGATTTGGAGTTGATTTGAATAGTAAAATTCATGATTTGGATTTGGAGGATTTCTAAATCCAAATCCAAATAGTAAATCCGGTTACCAAACAAGTCCTTATGGAGTGAGGGAGTGATGAAATAAAATTAATAATGGCAGAGGAAGTAATTAGATAACATATGCATGGTCGTTTTTTAACATGTACAAACAACGAGAGCTGAAACTGAAAGATCCTAAATTATTATACATATGTTATTGACACCTTTAAATTGTTCCTCCAATATCATCCTTACGTGACAGTTGATAATATTAAAAATATTATGTGTCATCTGACATGGCCGATGACATGACAAATTTTAACCCAAAAAGTTAATTATCCAAATTGGTCCATGTTAATTAATATTAATTAATTAATGTTAATACTAATTTAATTTAATTTAATGTTAATGTTAATGTTAATATTAACTAATGTTAATTAATGTTAATATTAATATTATTGTAAATGTAACGTTACTATTAATTTTTAATGTTAATGTTAATGTTAATATTAACATTAATTTTAAGGTTTTTGAATTTAAATTTTAAAATTTGTCACGTCAGGTGCCAAATCAATATGTCATGTCAGTTGTCACATAAGGAGGGACAGTTTGGAGGTACAATTTGGAGGAACAAATAATATTACTTCATATTATTAATATGAAATGTCTATTTTTAGATTTGGGCTTTTCTGTTTTTTAGAAACTACAGGGAAATATTTTTTAGAGTAGTTAAATTTTTTATTATTTTATTATTTGTTATTAAAATGTCAGAAATGGTCATCAATATATGCTCTTTCTTAAGTTATTTTTTGGTTTTTTTTTGCGATGCTCGACGTAACGCACGAGACTTTGACATACTGTGTGCATACCATTTGGGTTCCATGTCCGCAATTTTTACACACACGCCCGCCTCCTCTGCAGTTTGATCCTGAGACCGTCCGCCTAATCAAGAAGGTTATATCTCTCCTCACTGACCATAAAAGCCAGTTAAGTTTTTTTTTTTTTTGTTTTTTTTTTTGGGTGATGTAAAATAGTAATAGAGAAAGTAACGAGGAATTAAGTGACAAAATAATTTCTTGGTTTGGCAAAATTGCCCCTTGATTAGAAGGGGATTAAGGTTTTTTCGGCGGGGCGGATTTGGGATTCGGAAAAAGTTGGAGAACACACTCATGTAGCTTTGCTTCCATCTCAAGTTGCGCTTGCTGCACCGATGGTTCATATTTCAGCCAACCTTTTTTTTTTCTTTTCCTTTTTTGAGATTATCTTTTGCTTTAATTTGCGTTCGGATTTGGAAATAATTACCCGCCTTTTTTCAAATTTGCTCATCCTTTTTGTGTTGGTCATTGATAATTATTTGGAGTTGGAGAACATAAGTGGCTCACAAACACTCATACAAAAACCCACACAAAGGATAGCTCTCACACTCACCCTCACAAGCTCACAAACACTCACACAAAAACCCACACACACGTAGGCCATATTGGACTGATTTTGAAGTGGTATGTGGACTGAAATTTGGATGGTTAAAATGGTGATTGGAGGGCTAACATGGACAGCCACAAGGCCATGAATTTCTGGACTGATTTGTGTGGATTAAGGACTGTTATGTGACAGCAAATAGAGGGGAAAATGTGGACTGTTGGGGGGTTTTCTTGGACTGTTAGGACAGTATATAGGATGGGTTTTAGGAGGGTGTATGGACTGAAATTTGGAGGCCAACATGGGACAGCAATAAGGGGAAAAACTGGACTGGTTTGTGGCAATTAGGACAGCCATTTGGGACTGATTTTGGGGTATATGGGCAGCCATCAAATGGCTAGATGGGACTGAAAAATGGGGGTATTTGTCACGCCGCTTCCGTAGGAGCGATCGTCCTCGCTAAGGCGTGATGCCGCACGGGCCTAGGTTGCGTCCGTGCAAGGCCAAGTCCAGAAACGGCCGATTTGAGCTAGGCCACAGAGTGTTCCCATTTGCAGCGGAAAGTAAATGAACACAAATTCGAAACGAATCAAATCTTTATTGATATTCAAGAAGTTTACAAGCGGCGCTAGGCCGATATTACAAATCGCTCAAGCTCTCTCTCTCTGAAACATAAAAGGCGTGCCAAGTGGCTTACAAGATGGAATGATTCATGGCGATGTTCCGATACATTATGTCCTGTATATGGTGCTCCAGCTCCTTGCAACGCTCCAAGGCTCCAGAGATAGCTCCGCGCCTTAGCACGTTCGATGGAAGCTCCGCACCCGCCGACGATACCTGCATCCTGCAAGTAGACTGTGGGGTTATCAGTACATTGTTATGCACTGGTGGGGAGGCTAGCTCGCCCACAACGCCATCATTACCCAACACGTTCCATTTACTTTTGTGCATCTCTATCATTCATTGTCTTTCTAATCTTGCCTTAGGATCAATTTCATGGCATATATCATAACATATCCCGTGTTGCCAATTTCAAGTGTCGCATGGAAATACATGCACAACTTATCCATACTTACCGTCCGGCCTTCCCTGTTCAAGTAAACCAAGTTAGACAACAATTCATGTGATAATAACATAACATAGGCGCGTTCTTTAACTCAGTCGTACAAGTATTCTGGATCATTTGGTGTGTTACATTCAAGCATATTCATAAGACACTTCATTTTGTTAACTTAGACTACTTTGATTTCAATGCAAGGACTTGCACGTGGATTGCCACCAACAAAGCCCACTTAATCTATATGCATCGGTCGCTGGCACCACAAGCCATCCTGGACATTTTCCCCTTGGTATTTTCGCACCTATCATGGCGTGCGGTGGTACACCCTGATAGTCTCTTGAAAAATACCCCGCACTTACGTCTCCTGGGGCCAAACCTCCCCCAGTTAAGCCCGTAAGCCCCTTTTTGATTCCGTCCGGACCCGGCAAGTCCTTCACACTTTGACAATGTCGCGGAATCCCTTTCTCTTTACGGCACAGCATACGCCACCCCTCGCTCGTACCGTTTGTCCACGACCATTTCTTGTATTTTATACATTTTAACTTAACGGCTGTCCTTGAGCCATAGGCTAACCCTTAGCCATCTTACGTTATCGACCAGGTTGGCGTCCGTGCAGCGCGGGTAGCGAGCCCCGATGCACGTGCCCGTCACACCTGTCGCTAACCATTCATCTCCTTCTTATCTTTTCTTCATTCTTTCTTTTCTTTCTTTCCTTCTTTCTTTCACTTGTTCATTCGTTCATTGATTCATTCACATATTCATTCATTTCATTCATTCATCATTTATACCTTTGCAACTCCCTGTGCGGGAGTCGCCTTGGCGACCTATTGGTCCCTTAGCCTTTCAATGTTGCTATACTCTACTCGGAGTGACTATGTCGATAGTCTTCCGTTTCATTGTTGTAAACCATTTATTGTTTCATTGTTGAATGCAAGCTTGTGCCTTAGCACGAGCGTGGAGCGCGGTGCGAGAGTTCTCGTATTTTCCATGTTCCTCTCCATATTCTATACAAGCATACAAGTTGGGATTACTCCCTTAGCTAGGTGCGTTGAGTCATTTATTAGCATGCAAGATGTTATCGCCTAGCGATTCTCGTGAATGTGTCCGTTTTGTTATGTGTCTAGGCTAAGCAAAGACGGGTTCATCAGAGCCACCCACCTTAGCGATGTTCGCATCGGCCGCTACTCCGAGCGCACCTTTGAAAGTCTAAGTCTGGATTCATCTTGACGGTCAATGTAAGCCTTGCATCGATTCGCATCGATAATTCATCTGGTCGAAGCAACTCTTCGGGTCGACGGCTCGTTTGAGTCGTTGCACTTGCCGTTTGGAATCGGCGTTCTGCTAAGGCGGAGCGGGGCATTACAGTATTGGTGGACTGCACTGTGGCAAAATGGGGGACAGCCAAGTGCTGTTAAGGGACAGCAGTTCCCACCCCCCCCTCTACCTATTCATTCACAAACTCAACTCTCCATAAACTCCTCCTCACATTCCCTTCTCAACATATCATCAACCACCCTTCCTACACTAACCCACACACATATCCATCCCATGCCATTCCAGCCCTCCTTGGCCGAACCACTGTAGCCTCTTCCCACCCAGAACATACACCACATTCCCATATATCCACTTATATAACCACCATATATATATATATATATATATATATATATATTATAATATATATATATAATATATATATATATATATATATAATATAATGATGTATATGATATATAGATATATATAATATACATAGATAATGATATATAATGATATATATATATATATATTACATATACATAGATAATGATAATATGATACATAGGAGAAATCATTCCTAAACACATGTAAATTCTGGAATAATATTAGAACACGCCAAAGTCAATGCACAAACAATTTACATGTCCAAATAGGGGGTTTTCCTATTAGGACACGATCCTACATATTGGACACCTCTACAAGTGTCCAAATGGACACGAAATAGACTCTAATGGAGACACAACCATGGAAAACATTTCTATGGGTTCCTAACCATTCTACATGCAATGGAAAACTATTTTAGAGAAGAGATTTACCTATTTTGGAGATGGAAACTATGGTGGAGCTCTCAAAAATGGAAAGAACCCTTGGAGAAGAAGAAGAGAAAGTGGATGAGAACAAATGATGATGTCTTTCTCTCTCCTCCCCACCTACATGTGGCCGGCCATATGGCTCCAATACCCCCCTTTTACTAATTACAAGTTTGCCCCTTTATTGCTTTATTAGCTCAATACAAGTTGGCTTAGGGTTTGGGGGTTAAAAATGTAAATCTAATGTTCTAATTAGGTCTAACCTAATCCATGGGGTCATGACTAATCCCTTTAACTTTTGATGGTAATATTGTGGGTCATGGCTAATTAATGTGTGGGTCCGCTAGAGTCAAAACTACCTCGGGTCTCCGAAATAAGTCGAAACAAGTCGGAATGAGTTGAAATTCGAATCCGACTCAAACAACCCCAAAATAATACAATAAATAATAAATAAATAATTCCAAAATAATTTTAAAGTGAAAAATTACCAAAATATCCCTTTCATGAAAACTGGGGGTGACAATATGATGGAGGAGGGGATATAGAAGAATGGTTGATGAGAGGAGTCAATTATTTTAATTTCTATAATGTCTCAGAGTACATGGGACAAGGTTAAATTCTGCTCAGTCCAACTCAAAGGGACTGCTGCCTATTGGTTTAACTGGGTAATAAAAGTAAAAGGAGGAGTCATGTCTTGGAATGAATTCTGTCAGAGCATCACAATACAATTTGGGCCATCATAATTCACTGATTATGTTATGGACCTCAAATTACTCAAGCAAGAAGGAACTGTGTTGGATTAAATCTGCAATTCCAACAGCTATCCAATAAAATACAAGGAGTTCCTGAGGCATTTTTGATCAGTCATTACATGGCTGGTTTGAAGGAGGACATCGGGTATGAAGTTCAATTGACAAATCCTAATGAATTACTTACTGCTATGAATATGGCCAGATTGCAAGAAGCCAAGTGGCAAGCTGTCAAGAAGCTGCATAAATTTAGCTCATATCCTATGAAGTTCTCAGGGAGTCATCATACTAATGTGCATACAAATGAAGAGACAAGAAAACCTCCTATCAGCAATCCTTTAAATTCATCTACAGGGAAGGTGTTTCAAACTCCCACCATATCTCCTAGTAAGCTGGCTAGGAGAAGAGGATTGGGGCTCTGTTATTTGTGTGATGAAAAGTGGTATAAGGGGCATAGATGCAAAGAAAAGAAGCTGTTTATGCTTATGGCTGATGAAGAAGAATCAGAGGAACAAGACCCAGGGTTAGAGAACAATGAAGAGAAGAGTGTTGCTGCTGGCTCTTTTTCTATTTCACTCCAAGCTTTGTCAGGTAACTTGCATCCATCTACCATGAGGTTGAGAGGAACTATTCAAAATAGGCTTGTCATAATCCTAGTGGATTCAGGGTCTACACATAGTTTCATTAACTTACACTTCAGTGAAAGGTTACAATTGGCTTCAAGTAATAGTGAAACTTTTGAAGTTATGGTGGCAAATGGAGATAGGTTTAAAAGCATAGGAGTATGCTTGGGGTAAGGATAGATTGTCAAGGCAGGAAGATTATTACAGATCTACTACAGCTACCTATTACAGGCTGCCAAGTGGTACTAGGAGCAAATTGGCTCCGTACCCTAGGAAACATCATCTGGAACTTCATGGAGCTAAGTATGGAGTTTACTAAAGATGGAGAATTACAAACCTTCAAGGGCCTTCAAACAGACAGTACACAACTGCTAGAGCCACACATCAAGGACATGAGACAAGGGTCTCAAATCTATCTCATCCAACTATGTTCTACTAAGGTGAACTCAACAATAGAAGAAGAAGATCCAGAGTTATCCACACTGATGTACAAGTTCCAAAAACTCTTTGAAGAGCCAAATGGGTTACCACCCAAGAGGCTATTTGACCACAAAATACCTACAGTAGCCGGAACTCCTCCAGTATGCAGCAGGCCTTATAGGCATCCCTACGCTCACAAGAATGAGATTGAAAGACAAGTCAAAGAAATGCTAGACACTGGGGTCATCAGACCCAGCAATAGTGCTTACTCTTCTCCAGTTATCTTGGTGAAGAAGGCAGATGGCTCCTGGAGGATGTGTATAGACTATAGAGCACTAAATCATCACACCATCAAACATAAGTTCCCAATTCCATTCATAGATGAACTTTTTGATGAATTACATGGTTCATGCTATTTTTCTAAACTAGATTTAAGATCTGGTTATCATCAAGTTAGAATGTCAGAAGAGGACATTCACAAAACTGCTTTTAGGACCCATGAGGGTCACTATGAATTCCTTGTTATGCCTTTTGGGCTTACTAATGCCCCATCTACATTCCAAACTTTGATGAACTCTGTTTTTAAAGAATATCTAAGGAATTTTGTCTTAGTATTCTTTGATGACATTTTGATATACAGTGCCACAAAGAAGCATCTTATTCATTTAGAGAAGGTGCTTCAAAAGTTAGAAGATTATGGGCTCAAAATTAAAAGAAGCAAGTGTAGATTCCTGCAACAACAAGTGGGATATCTGGGACATGTAATATCTCAAGAAGGAGTGCAAGTAGATGAAGAGAAAATTGCTGCAGTCAAGGAGTGGCCTCCACCCAGCAACATCAAAGAATTAAGAGGATTCTTGGGGCTTACAGGCTATTATAGGAGATTTGTCAAAGGCTATGGAGGAATTGCTGGCCCTTTAACTCAACTATTAAAGAAAGACTCCTTCCAGTGGGGAGAACAAGCTGAGCAGTCTTTTGACAGGCTAAAAGAGGCATTAATCAAACCGCCAGTCTTATGCATGCCAGACTTCACACAGGAATTCACTCTTGAGTGTGATGCTTCAGGCACAGGCATAGGTGCAGTACTCATGCAAGGTGGCAGGCCTATTGCATATCTCAGTCAACAATTGAAGGGTAAGAATCAAATCCTATCAACATATGAGAAAGAAATGCTTGCTATACTGTTAGCTATTAAGAAATGGAGCCAATATCTCTGGGGAAGGGTCTTTGTTATCAAAACTGACCACATGTCTCTGAAGTATCTATTAGAGCAGAAAGTCTATACAGAATCACAGTACAAATGGGTTCTCAAGCTGCATGGGTATCACTTCAGAGTAGAATATAAAAAAGGGAAGGAGAACATAGCTGCAGATAGCTTATCCAGGAGGAATGTTGCTCAGTTAACAGCTGTAATAGTGGTCAATGCTGATTGGATTGACATGTTCAGGCAACAGATGCAAGACTCTCAATATACCAAACTCACTTGAGTAAATGGGAACAAGGAGCTCTTGATAATAGTAAGTTCTCTGTAAAAAACAGATTGCTATATTACAAGAACATGCTCTTTATAGATCCTGAATCTGAATTTGCAAAAATGATGATCACTGAACACCATGACATGTTACAAGGAGAGCATTCAGGAGTGGTTAAAACACTACACAGGTTGAAGAAATCTTGTTATTGGAAGGGCATGAAGAAAGCTGTACAGACTTACATAAAAAACTGTGAAGTATGTCAAAAGAATAAGGTTGAGAATGTCTCACCTGCTGGACTCCTACAACCTATTCCCATACCTGACAGAGTTTGGGAAGATATCTCTATGGATTTCGTAGAAGGTTTACCAAGCAGCCATCAGAAAACTACTATAATAGTAGTAGTGGACAGGCTCACTAAGTATATACATCTTTTTTTCTCTCAGTCACCCCTACACTGCAGCCATGGTAGCTCAAGTTTTTTGTTGATGGAGTGTTCAAATTGCATGGAATGCCAAGGTCTATAATTTCAGATAGAGACCCAGTGTTCACAAGTCAATTTTGGAAGGAATTCTTCAAACTACAAGGAACTCAACTCAGGTATAGCACTTCCTATCACCCCCAATCAGATGGACAGACAGAGGTCACTAATAGATGCATTGAAGGCTATCTCAGGTGCTTCTGTGGACATAGGCCAAAGGAGTGGAGCAAATTCCTCACTTGGGCCGAGTACTAGTTTAATACCAATTGGCACTCTGCTACCAGAACAACCCCTTTTGAAGCACTCTATGGAAGACCACCACCTCATATCCTCACATATGTGACAGATGCAGTGCAAGATAGGGAAGTTGCAGAAGCTTTATCATCCAGGGATCATGTTCTACAACTCCTCAAGGATAACTTATACTTAGCTCAAAGTCGAATGAAAAATTTGCTGACTTGCATCGGACTGACAGGTCATTTGAACCTGGAGATTGGGTTTACTTGAGGTTGCAACCATACAGACAAACCTCTGTAGCTCAAAAAAGATCCCAGAAACTTTCTCCCAAGTACTTTGGTCCCTACCAAGTACTGGCCAAGATAGGGGCAGTAGCCTACAAACTACAATTACCTGAAGGATCTCTAATACATCATACTTTTCATGTGTCTCAATTGAAAAAGAAGCTGGGGGCTACTGTATCTGTTCAGTCACAACACCCACAAAACTTTGAAGAACTCATATTAGAACCTGACTTCATTTTGGAGAGGAGGCTAGTAAAAAGGAAGAACAAGGCTGCAGTCGACCTCTTAGTTCAATGGAAAGAAGGGACTAAAGAGTGCTACATGGGTTCCTTATGAGAGGTTTATCAAAGATTTTCTCCATTTCGACCTTGAGACAAGGTCTCTTTAAGAAGAGGGGAGTTGATGCATTCCCAGGCTCAACCACCATACCTGGGTGCATCAGTCAGTTACCTAGCTGCTATAAATCGAGCCACGTCACTCAATCAGCCACCTCATTTGCAATTTGCCATGTCAGCTCTGACATTCGGTTACACAGCCTGTCATTATAGCTGGAGGAGTGCAACTGCCTATAAAAGGAGAGGAGAAGAATGAGAAGTTATGTGTGAGCTGTATCTTCATTTCTTAGTTCAATTTACAATAGCATTTACCTGCAATTTCCTTTGTAGCTCTGTTCTTCCATTCAATAAAGTAGTCCTTCCCCAATTTACTTGTTGTTATATCGAATCCCATGAAATCACCACCTGGTCCTGGAAATTTAGGTCGAGGACCTACCAACGGGTGGATATGGCCTATTGATTTATGAAGTGAAAGAGATTTTACAAGAGTGATATTCAATTATTATTATTATTATTCGATTTAAAAATGGGTCGCAACAGATCTGGCGTGTACAATTTGCTTCGCTGAGAATCAAGAAATCATTCTTAGAGAAAGGTCATATATGTCATGAAATGTAAATTATGGAATGCTAGGAATATTAACCCGAATAATTGTCTAGTTACAAGAGAGGAGGCCACGAAAAAACAAAACATAAATAATTAAAAAGGCAAATGATATGCTTCAGACAGGAGGCTCTTGCTTATGTAGGATCTAAAGAGGATCAAGATGTATGCAACCTTACCGGCCTGGGCCACCGGGGTCACGGTTTATTTTTGTCATCATTGATGTTTCTTGAACGGGATCTTTCTTATGTCGTCTCTTTAACACGTAATTGCCTCTCTTGCTCAGGAAATAATGACCGATTTCTTCTCATATCTCCTAGGAGTTGTTATCTCACGATTTGATCTTCCACATAGAGATTGATAGAAGTTCAGGATCATCAGGATTGTGGGTTGTAAGTTATCTTGAAAAACAACACCAATAAACTATACAATTTTGACAAAATTCAAGAATATCAAGTCAGGCTTAGCAACAAGTACAAAAACTAATCAAACTCAGCATCATTACATTGGTTGTCACAAGGAGCATTACACAAGAAATTACGGAAGATATTTCGTCAGGTTTAACAAAAGCTTAAACAACTTTCTCACAAGAAGATGTGTCCCAGTAAAACTGCTATGGAATAGGTCAAGTTCTTTACAACTTAGATTTGAAAGTCAAGACGTTCGTTGTTCTTATGATGTAATTTCCAGTCTCCAGAGGTTTGCTTTTCATGTTCCGCTTAGAAGTTAGAAGTAGAATTTTAACCTAGAAAAACATGCTATTTTAAGGATAACGGAACAAAAAATTACTTAAAAATATAGGGACAAAGGGTTCGTTGTTGTTGTTATGAAGATTATTCAATTAAAATAGTACTAGTGGCTCCAAGAAAAAATAATAATTCAGGATATGTAGATCGAGACAAACTTCATTACGCTAATGCATCACAATGTATGAACCATGGAAAGATACAGTACCAAACATATTAGTTGCGGATCAACTAAGCTTAATGTCACGCACAAAAGTTTGCGTCCCACCTAGACGGATTTGCGTAACCCTTCATGGACCGGGGTTATGCTGGAAGCTTCCGGAACTTTCTAGAAGAGGAAATCCTCTGGAAGACTCAGGAATATTCTAGAAGATGGTGGAATCATCTGGAAGACTCGGAATCTTTCACGAAAACTTACGAACTTTCTAGATGTTCTAGAAGCTTTCTTATAAATATCTAGGTCGTAGAGTTCCCTAGAATAATCCCTGAAATATTCTGTTTCCAGAAGTTTCTTGTAAGCCTTATGGATACTATAAATAAGTGGGAGGTCTCATTTGTTCCTCGCCCCCCAAGTTGTAATCTCTCTCTAATAAAGTGAAATTTTCATACTTTCAATCTCTCTCTTTTGCTCCACTTTGTTCTCAAATCGTCTTAGCGATCTAGCAAGCTTGTGTGTCGTACGGGTCGAAGTGTAGCCTAAAATAATAAGTCCGTGACATTACGCCTTAAATGACACATAATAACAGAGCAGGAAATTTCCAATGATATTCCATATTTCCTACAAACAACATGAATCATAAATTTGCCAAATAACCCACCCAAAACAATCGGGTTTGAAACTTGAAATTTTGCCAATGCCATCTTCATGTTTACCACCTCAGATTGCGTGGAATACACTTAAAAGATTTAAAAGGAAAGCACAAGAGAGAGAGAGAGAGAGAGAGAGAGAGAGAGAGAGAGGAGCCATTGTATTATTGTATATAGGCTTATTTACATAAACAAAAAATGATTTTGTTCTTCTCCTTCTCTGCAAGAAGAAAAATCTCCACAAGAATACACAAGGGAAGATGAGTTTGTCGAGAGAGGCAAAGCTTTAACCTCAAAGCTCGGAATGTCACACTCGTCAACAAGTTAACCTGACCTTGAAATACCTGCAGCAAGTTATTAGGAGCAATTAGAAATAAAAACATGTTACAATGCACAAAAGAACTTTATACATATATCATTCCATACAACTTAAAAAGTTCTTCTACAGCAACATATGCATAGGAAGTAGAAATTTGTTCCGAAATGCTCTCAGAGTACTGGCAACCACCAGGCATGTTTTGGCAAGAGCAGCCATAACTGATACAAAACTCATCCTACTTACCGAGCAGGAGTCTGACAATCCACATTTCGATCTTGGGGGCGTAAACACGACTCGGTTAATGGCACCAAGAGCAGCGACCGCTCCGGAAAAGCATAAGCAGGCCAACTGTGAACCTACACAGGGGACAAAAATCATCTTGATGTGGATCGAAAAGGATAGGTCATTTCTAAATGCACTCCACATTTTACGCCAGGCAACACACTAGGACTACCAATAAAGTTGGTAGTCCTAACATTAAGAGGACTGCCAACTTCTTTGACAGTCTATCTTAATATTCAAATTCTTCAACAAGCTGGCAGTTCTAGGACTGGGCTGTCCTGGAGTAAAATGTGGAGTGCCTTTAGAAATTACCAAAGGATAAAAGAGCAGAAATGGTTTACCGACCCCAATCAGTAAGATGGTAGAAACTGTCCATAATACATACTGAAGCACCGTGTGCTTCGGTTTCACTGGTCCTGTATGATTTCCGGAGCACTCTTTCGACTGAGCCACTCGTACTGAGGGCGAATCAACAGCACAAACCCGAGAAGGAATCCCGAAATAGACCCTCCGAAATGAGCAAAGTTATCCACATGGGGGAGGAATCCAATAGCCAAGTTAACGGCGATCAAGAATACGAGGATCAGCAATGCTGCAATCTGCACAATGGCTTCTTGTAACTCTTGGAAATACCTTATTTGCATAGATTGATTTTTGTTAGGAAAATACCTTGTTTTTAGATTGTCCAATTCATGAGGAGGTCAGAAAGCATGCTTCCGAGCAGTCCGAAAAGCGCGCCAGAAGCACCGACTGATATAGTAGATCGGAGGAAGAAAACGGACATCAAGCTCCCCCCAAATCCAGAGATGAGGTATATGAGACCGATCCTCACTACAGAAAACAGAGATGCAAATCTGTGTTGTAAGTGAGTTTCTACAACGAGTATGTAATCGCGGTGCTAAACCAATCCATAAATAAGCCAAGTAGCCTGAAATGATGCTAACTATCAAATAATTGTATCAAGAGAAACAACAGCTCAAAGACTTGAAAACCTTGAGAATGGCTTACATACTTGATTGACATGGTTTGTCAAGTTTGACAAAGTGGTTTGCATATACCTTATGATAAATTAGGGAAAAATGATGCTAGGACGGGAAGAAAAATACTAGCTGCTGTTGGTCTAATACTTTGGAACATATTTACATCAAATACCTTAAACGGACACGAAAAATGGGTGTCTGCGTACGTATGCAATAGTTTGTAGTACCGGCCGATACCAATACGATTTGGCATGTCCCGATCCGATACCAACCGATACCGACATTGGGGTCTCTTTTCCGGTCAATTCGGCAAAGAAAATTGAACGAAAAAGACCAACCACGAAGGGTGTAAAAGCACAGTATAGTTGTAAAAGCATGTAAAAGATGAAAATTATCTATTGGATGTAAACAAATCGGCAATTGTGACTATATTTAATTTAATTTCAAAACTACCAACAACGACACTGTAATACTTAAAAACCATGCCTAAATATATCAAATATATTTTCTAAATTGTTAATAATTTATTAATAATTACTTTCTCTCGGATACCAAAATATCCGATACTTCAATCCGAAACTGCCGATCCCGATACTCATAGGAATGATCCGATACCGATTCCAATATCGATATGCGAACCTTGGTATGTATCTTGTCCGTACCGATACGTGTCACAGAAATGACTAATATTTTACGTAACACAAAGCGCAGGTACGTACCAAATCCAAAATCGCGTTCAAGTCGAATTCCGATCATAGAGGCCCAACATATTCGCAAGTATATGGAGAACCCCGGCGTGTAGCCAGGTGCAAGTGAGCAGGCGCCATCCCTGGTGCCCATGGACTACTTTCGTCGCATCCAAAGCCCCCATCTCGTCCAGCCTGACCACGTATCAAAACCGATCGACGTTACAACACACAATACAATGACACAAGAACAAATAGCGTGTCTTGAAGAAGTTGTACTCTGACTTACGTGGCGGAGGAAGGACCAATGAGAACGTTCTCGGAGCGGGGCTGGAACGAGAACCTCCCCAAGAACGGGAGCAAACAGCTGCTCCCGGAGGAATTCTTGGGGCAGTCGTTCACGTACATGGTCGCCAGGAACACCGCCAGGTTCGCCGCGACGATCGCCGGGACCAGCCATGGGGTCCACCGGACGAACGGGCGGGACGGGGAGGGGTCGGGGAAGACCGTAGGACGGTCGGCGGGGACCGTCTGGTCGATCTTGATCTCCGCCAAGAGCGGCGGCGGTTCCCGACCCATGATAGCTCGAGATGGACCGACTGATCGATCGGCTTGAAATCAAGAGGGATTGAGAAAGGAGCAAAGAGGAAAGGAATAGTGATATTGACAAGGAAAGGAGGAGGTCTACATGCATTCTGTTGCTTGGTTGGTTTGTTTATTGTTAAAACCGAGAGGGAACAAGGAAGTTTAAAAGTATGGTACAAGTCAACTTGGGGTGGAGGGAACAAGGAAAGTTTAAAGTACATCACTATTTTGGCCTGCGGTTTTGGACCATAAATCGTGACCGTAGACCACGTGTCAGCGCTTTATTGACAAGTCAACTGGTTGGTGACGGACCCAAGCAAATAGGAGATGGTCCATGGAATGCCGACACTTAAGCTGCAGTCACTGTTTGTGGTCCAAGTATTTTTCAAGTTTAAAAGTATGATTGAAGTCAACTTGTCGATGGTTTTGTTCTTCTGGTATGCTGCATAATGTCCATTCACGTAAACATCCGTCTAGGAGAGAGAGAGAGAGAGAGAGAGAGAGAGAGGGTGTTGCTGCTCTTCTTTTGTTATCTGTTGGACAAAGCTTATCGAGCAAAAAGAGTGACATTGTGTTGTAAATATTTGGTAGTAAACTTAACATTTTCTGTAAATAAATGATAGTACAGCATTTACAAATTCAATACAAATCTACTGAATGATTTTGTTATGATAAATAAAGTTTATTGTTTAGTTGCGTCTTTATGGCAATGAATGAAGAGAGATAACTAGGGATATATTGTTGCGTTAGTGGTGGTGTGAACATTTGGCTGTAACAAATGTTTATGCAATATTCGTTGCACAAATTTCACCATGTGCATCAAACCTAATATTGGAATCGATTAAAAAAAAATAGTGCCACAAATGTTAGAGGATTTCCATTTACATCTAACCAAACAGTAAACAAAAACTGTAATATAAATACATCAATCTGGTTCACTTGGGTGCTGGTTACAGAATGGAATTCTTTTTCTTAACACGAAAGAATACTATCAATATGGCTCGCAGGAGTGCAATTTCCATACTTAACAACTACAGTGCGGCCAAGGAAAAGTAGTATCGATAAATAAAACAAATAAATCAACAACGAAAGTAATTTGTATATGACAATCAACCAGAGGGAATTATTTGTCCACAATTTAATCAAGTCAAGAGACTGGACAACAGGATCATGAACCTGATCACACAACCAACCAACCAACCAACCAACCAAAAACTTGCCGGGATTAGGTTTACAGTGCAGTAATGATCGATAACTTCAGCAGATTAATATGCAAGTTAAAATAATAAAATGCCTACTAGCAACATTCAAATGGATTCTTAAAAGATATGAAATATCACCAGACAACAGTTCAAGACTTGTAAATTAGGTAGACATCAGGAAGAAAATAGCATACCTAAATTTTCTTTTAATCTGCAACAGAATAATCAAACAAACCCTAATTTAACCACATCTGCTTAAACATTTCAGATCATATGAATAACTGCACCTCACATGTTATATGTTACAAATGCTATCAATTGGTTCACTGAGTGTAATTTCCATACTAAAGAATTACAGATGGAATGCAGCCCACTGCAC